>VDFB02022453.1:97178-279492 GCA_007258455.2 Sequoia sempervirens
ATGCACTTTAAATTCAGGCCTCTCTATGGTTGCGAAAACTCTAAAATATTGTCACTACTTTAGATTAATTGAGAACAAGAATCAAATATAATTAAATTTGACTGGAATAAAGACAACCAAAAATGAGTATGCATACTTTATACACGCCTCCAGAATAATTCCAGCAACAGAATGTGAAAATCAGAAAATCAAATTATTTGCCAATAGTAAATACATGTAACTGCATTCCATTTCATTGGATTAGAAAGAAAGAAAATATTTAACCACAAATAACCTGAAAAAGGTCACTGGGACTCGACAAGAAAAAGAGAAAAATAGCATGCAAAAACAAATGAAATCAAATATGAAGCTGAAATACAGAAGGGCTGTGAGCCAATGAGTTCAGGTTTAAATCCAAGCATCTGCACAAAAATGTGAAATCATCCAAAGCCAGTGCATTACTTGAAACAGCAAAGTCTTAAAGTTCATCATCTAAAAGGAAGTACGGACACAAAAGTTTGCAATATGCAGCATTTTTTTAATGTAACAAAAGAATGCATTAAATTACAACGGGCAAGATGTTACAATATCTAATCAGGACGTGAAGTGCAAATGATCTCTTAATAGATATCCATATGATACTAAGCTTATGTTGAGTTAGTCCTCCTCTTACAAGAGATGTTCTATCCACTTCAAATAAAATACCAAAATATAATCTAACCCAATGACTATAAATTTATATCCTTCTCTAATAAGAAATTTCCTATCCAAATCAAGCTTTGATCTCTAATTCTAATTTCAAAATGATGAGAGTTTCAGGGAATTTCTAGCTGTGATGCTAACTACCAATTTTCCTCTAAATGGTATATAATACTGCAAACAACTCTCCTTCAATGCTCTGACCATATCTAGCATCTTGAGATTACTTATGTGATAGCTTTAACTTCTACATGCTTTAAATTTCTTCCTCTGAGCCTTGCCTTCTCATTGCATATTAACATCTGAATCATAATAAAGGTCAAGAACCTATCACACGGTAATTTGTACTGGAATTTGAGGATTTAATCTACTTAAAGAGATTTACCATGTTATTGTACAGTAATTAATTACAATTTATTAATTTTATTTAATTAGTTATGCATTTGTACTTCTTTATTGTAAGAGGATGTCTTCACTTTTTTTATTTCAAGCTCAGTGTAAGCTGAAATTGAAGAAGCCTTTAAATCTTTCTCTATCGTTCTATTGCTTTCTTGTTTTATTCTTAAGTAGAGCTCATGGGATTTCTTAAGGAAGAACCTAGGGCTTCTTGGTTTGGAATACGCAAGAAAAAGAGATTGTCTGTAAAGCTTTGATTCAGAGATTTTATTCAATTTGGTGGTGCACTTTTATGCCAATATTCTGTATTATTTTGTGAGCTTGCTCTGGTAAGTTACATATTTAAGATCCTATGACAATTATTTATACCAACAAAACATAGCAAAATGAAAATCATGTAGTCATATTAGTTTCAACTTAGAAGTGGAACAAACAAACTAAGGTCAGGAGAACACTCAAATTTGTTAAGATTAGTTATGTCTTCCATTGGCTTATGATTGATTATTGACTGAACAATATGACACAATGATTCCTTAAATAGTATTTAAAACCTAACACAAGAGTACAAAATATGCATACCTCTTGACAAGCCCGTTCTATTGTCTTGCATTCCGAATTACACTCTCCCTCTTCTTCGTGTTCAACAATCTGAGCACACAATGTATAGCCAAACTTGTCAATCTTAATAAACAATAAACACATAATGCAATTTATATCAAAGAATGCTTATATGTTTACATTAAACTAGGGAATTCACTAATAAAATCAGATGATGGAGAACTATATACTAACAGTTTAGTGTCCTAAGTTAAGGGTTTTTCATTGACAATAAGGACAAAAGTCCAAAGGAAGACTGTCCACATTTTTTGAAGGAATGTTATTATCAGCAATAAGGCATAATTGGAGGAATATGGTTTATCAAGTTTACCAATATTGCTTTGACTCCTCAAAGATCTTTTAACATATCCTGAAATTTCCCTGCCCAAAATCAATATGAAAATATGGTTTATGGTTTCACTATAACAAAAAAGCATTAACAGGGAATATACTAGGCTAGATATGGTATATTGAAGGAGTGGATTACTAAACTCAATATTCCTTTTGATACAAAGCCCAGAATATGTCCATTTGCCAAATATTGTACCACATGAGATCTATATAATAGATGGCTTGCACATCTCTCACTGTAGTGGGACCTAAGTTAGTTGTTCAGGTTTGGAAAAGAGTACAAGGATCCAGTACAGGATTTCGTGATTTTTTTGAGCCCCATGTTTGATATGGCTGTACAAAAAATATAAAGATTATAGCCAAATAAACAAAATTGATCATAATATTCTTAAAATAAACAAAATGCTAGTAATAATTGATTTTGAATTTATCCAAGAGAAGAGGAGGAATAGCATTGCAGAATTATGGATTATTCCGTGGATTAGGAGGAAGTTGTTGACAGCTTGATGGGTGGAAGGACAGGCAACTTGGTGTCCAGGGAGGTGGTGGAGAAGTTCAAGCTAAAGAGGATCAAACATCTTAGGCCATACAAAGTCTCATGGTTGTAGAAAAAGAATCAACTATTGGAAAATGAACAATATTTATTAAATTTTCAAATTAAAGCAAATAAGGATGAAATATTATGCAATATTATGCCCATGGATGCTTGCCATTTTTTATTGTAAAGACCATGGCAATATGACAAGAGTTGTGCATGATGGCAAGATGAACATCTACACCACTGTAAAAGATGGGAAAGAATTTGCATTGAACCCATTGAAGGACAAAGGAGAGGAAGAGGACCGTAGTCCCAAAGCATGTTTGGTTTTGGGAAAACTATTTTTAAAAGATATTGACGAGAAAAGAATGTGTTGTAATTTTATTCTTGAGCTTGCAGAACTTGAGATAGCAAATGAACAAGATGAAGTTTAACATAAATGAAGAAATTATTGGAAGAATATGGATTTTTTTTATGAGTTATTAAATGTGTTGCCACCCATAAGAAGTATTAGTTATCACATGGATTTAATTCCTTGAGCAAGCTTACCAAACAAGGCAGAATATGGGATGACACCAATAGAGAACAAGGAAGTGAAGAAGCAGGTCCAAGAGTTGTTAGATAAAGGTTTGATAGGGGAAAGTTTGAGCCCATATGCAATACCAATAGTATTAGCACCCAAAAAGGATGGTTAATGGCACATATGCTCAAATTCATGTGCCATCAGCAAGATAATATTGAAGTACTAGTTTCCATTACCCCAAATGGATGACTTGATGGATTGAGCCAAATTTTTCATAAAAATTGACTTAAGAGTGGATATCATTTGATTCGGACTAGAAAAAGGGGTGATCAAAGGATCACATTCAAGACAAAGGATAGGTTATGCTGGTATTCTTGGATTATACCGTGATTGACCAGTACTGAGCCATTTCATGAGGTGCATTAGAAAGAGACATTGAGCCATTTCATATTAAAGTTCCTTGGTATTTTATTCAGTTAAACATTTTCATTTCAATAAAATAAGGAAAACATTTAAGTAATAAGAGTTAAGTCTTCTGAGATTAAAGAAAGGTTTTTGATCAGCAGAGAGAGAACGCAATTTCTATAGAAAAACTCTCGGCTTCATGTTTGAAAGGATTTTCCGTTTCGGATGGGTTGAGGAGTGGATCAAAGGATGAGGAGGCCATTTAGCCAGGTGAGTGGCCATCACCTCCAAAGTATGCCCCAGAGCCAGAAGTTTTGTTACATCAAATTGTGGCGTTACAGTACATTACCTAGATAGAGAGTAAATCATGGTCTGAAAGGTAATTAATGATGCTTATTACCTGGATTTTTTCAATACATGAGATGTTATTGTTCATTTGAGTGTTATTCTTGAGTGTGAAAAACTAAAAGGAGAATATAAGGTTAATGGTACAGAATGATATCTAACTTTTATGTTTCGTATATTTTGCTTTGTTTGAGCAAAACTTCCATTATTAAGTGACATGGTGTGCGGGGAAGCCAGTTGATACCTCAGGGCAGGGAGGTGTCACTGGGGAGAACTTGGTTAGGGTGGCGGTAGCAGAGTGAATTGAGCATTCACACACATACTATAGATTGAGAAAGCTAAGTCGTCGTTGTGGTTAAGAGTAAGTCATCTGTAGGCTTGTTTAGAATCATTAGGAGTCGTATCTGCTTCTGAATGTGTAAATAAGTGATGCTTGCGAGTATAACCTTATATGGAGTAATGTTTCTTGTTAGAGGGGGGTACGTGTATATAAGTATATACACATGAATATGTATCACAGCTAACCTGTTGTTATAAATATATTGTGACGGTATATAACCTCTGAATTTATAAATACACATATATATACGTATACATGATTACGTGAAGTATTGACTGGTTCATAGTATACGTACAAATAATGTAGATGTATATACATATGTAGGTATAAAGATAAATATATTTATATATTTAATATTATATTAAAATATAAATATAATATGAACATAGTAAAGATATGTAGGCAGCATTATTAACAAATTAGTAATTTAAATAATTACTTTTAATATATATTGTAAGTAAAACTTATATTATATAAATATTTTAATAAAATAAAATATATAAAAGGTATATTTAAAATAAAAATTTAAAATGAAATTTGAAATAATTGAAATAAGACTAAATCATAGAAGAGAATAAAAATCGCGATTTTCTCTAAGAATACTTCATTTCGTTGAATTATTAAACTTCAATTATGAGCCATGAGCAAATGCGTCACAATTGTATTGAACTTTATTAAATCATTATTGAGCAAAATTCGAAATAAAGAACTCAGCCGTAAAAATGGCGAATGAAAAAGAAAAACGCGCAGGAAATTCGCGCGGTTAAGGCCAGACGTTTGGAAACTGTCAACTGGATTCATACTTAGCAAGAAAAATGGATGTGGACGCCATTAGAGCAAGGAAAAAGTCTTAAATGTAAACTTGTCATCTAACCTAGCAGCAAAAACGCACCAGAATAAGAGCTGTCACGTTTTTAACGAACTGAACAATTTCGAATTGAAATAAACATCATTGCTGTCAAAAATAGAGGTCGAAACCCTCGCCTTAATGCAACACGTTTCTAGTTTGAAGCATTCCACATCTTGCTGGCAGTTCTGGCGCCATAGAAGGAGGAAATCAGTTCAAAAATCAACCCTATAAATACCTGCGTTTGGCATTCATATTCTTACGAATTTACAATCAAGATTTCATAGAGCATTTTGTAGCTAAGAGTGAATTCGCCAGTAGTAAGATAATTCTTAAGTTCATTCTGTTAAAGAGAAGTAATCTCTGAGTAGAAGCAGCAAGTAAGGAATTGCCAGATCACTGTGTTGAGTACTTGTTTCAGAATTAGCTGAAAGTCATCTGGGTGAAGACAAGAGAAAGAGTGATCCTTCCAAACATCTGGAAAAGCTTATCAAGCATGCTATTTCCTGTTTTGCATGATTTCTATTATTCTAAGTAATCTGATAAAATTTTGTATCATAGATACGACTGGAAAGAAGAATGTTTGAATAACTACTTTACTTAGAACTGAATAGGAAAGAAGAGAAGTTTCTTATCTTATGTTAAGTTGTGAAATAATTGTTTCATGTATATAGTCTTTTCTTGATTTTGTTGTCTTTAATGTACGGTTTACATTAGATAATGAAAAGTAAATTGTTTAGTATATAATGGCTCCATATATAGAGCATATGCTTGTGTATAAGATAATAGTTACTAGGATTGAATCGAGAACATTTGCAAGTTATATACTACAACTAGATACTATCAACTTAGTCAAGTTATTGTATTCCTAGGATGTGTATATCCTGAATTAAGGCGTCAGTTGATGTATCTTGCTAAAATGTTCATCATTCTAGTAGTTAGATTGTTGTAGGAAGTCTAGGGTACGGACTACCCCGATAGACCAACCTACACATAGAATTAAGATAGCCTCAAGTCAAGTTGAACCTGGCTAGTGAATGTGACATATGACCTATGTTCTTCATTGAACGTAAACACTTTGGCCAAAGTAGTGTAAGAACCATTTAGTTGTTGTACTACACTGTCAGTTCACCGTGATCCCGAATTACATCCTAGTTTGAGTATTGCCGATTGCACGAAAGCTAGTCTTGTAGGATCACAGCACTATGTCCAGTTGGTAATCGTTAAAGGATACCCTACCAATCTCTTCTTCGAAGGGAGGGCCATCTATCTAACGATAGGTGTGTGGGGGACCGCATTATAAGTCCGTGGTTGGTGGAAAAGCGCCCGAGTGATGTTTCTCCTCCTCAGCAAATGACCGATGTACCAAGATTTGAAAGGACGGATTCCTAGACCTTCTTACTACTATTTGTTCTAAAGCTCATTGGAGCTATGTTAGTTAAGGTACATATTCTTGTTTCATGTACTTGTGAAGTTATTATATTGAAATGGAAACTTTGTTGTATATTAATATGGCAATTTGATCATGTTTTGTCGATAAAGGAAAAAGAGAAATTCTATTGCAATGACATGATTAACACATTTACATACTTGTAGGATGTAAATTATGAAAATTTTAATTTTACCGAAGGGTCGGGATGTTACATGTGGTATCAGAGCTACCAGGTTTTACACTAGGAACCTATGAGCTCATTACGCAACAATGCATAAACCTTGTCAGAAGATAAAGGTTGGGAAAAATTCTTGTGCCAGAATGGCAAGATGAAAAGAACTGTGAGGAAGAAGTGTAAGGAAGATGAAACTCCTAGTAGCTCGTTAAGAGTTATCCCTGGAGTAGGAACTCCTAAACCAACAATTTATATTAGTACCTAGGATTGCGGAAGTTTATGCAATCAAGTTATGAAGAAAGGTTAGGAAGAATAACCAGTGTATACTTTTATCCAATGAAATAGTTTTATAACTCTAAGGCAGCCAAAAAGGAATAAAGATAACCCTTGTTATAGTAGCAAACTATAGTTGCAAAGAGGCAAGAACTTTTGGATTTAGTAAACATTACAAATCTGTGTATATGCAATATCAACATAAGTTAGATTGAATAAGGCAGTCAACGAAGGAAGTAACCACGGGAGTTGGAGAACTCTTGACAATAAGCTAATTCTTATGTAAAGACAGGAGCTTGCAAGGAAAAAGAAGTTAGTACCTTAGGGATAAGAGAAAAGACCGGAATGGTCTGAATTAAAGTAATCAACAAAGTGGACAAGGTTCCACTGACCAAAATCAATTAGATTATTGGAGTTTTGATTAAGAAGTGAAAAAGAGACCAAACAACTTTGGTATCTCTAGAGATTAAAAGAAAGGAAGATTCCAAGCATTGGAATTAAGTCACTTGAAAAGTGACTGAAGAATAAAGAAGCTTGAAGTGGTAAGTTAGGACGGTTTTACCAGAGGTTTAACAAAGATTGGATAGAGTATAAGCTGAACTCACCTTCATGTTTGTGAAAGTCAAACTTTTGATTGGAATGTTCCAAACAGAAAGGGAATACAAGTTTTGTGGATATAGAGTACCCTTCACCAAAGGGATGTTGAAAAGAGAATTGGATTAATGAAGTGTCTTGTAACTTATAAGTTGCTGTTTATTAGATCTTTCGTTGGATGATCCAAGTTATTAAAATCTATGGGATAGAAATTAATGAAAAATCTAACGTTGGAAAGTATATTTGAGATATGTCTTGAGACAAGGTAAAGGCAATGTAAATCCAACAGTAAGGAATGACAAATCTTTAAAAAAAAAGAAGCAAGAGTTTGCTGGGAGTTCAACTTGAGTAGATCAAAAGTTGTGGAAACTCTAAGGGGGGAAGGAAAAGAGTGGGTTGACTTGAGTTTAGTACCCCATTCAACAAAAGAACGTGGGTATGTTCTCAGTTTGAAAGAACTAATGTCTTCTTTGCAAGTCATAATGACAAATAAGTCATACAGTTTATAATCCAAGAAAAGAGGTTTTGGGAACTTCGGAGAAAGTTAAATAAACCCATACTTAGGATTATTTGATCGAAAGATCAAATGATATTATCTTTTGATATCCACAAGGAAAAAGGTATTGAGATTTCTGGAGAAAGATAATCAGAAAGGACAAAGATTATGATCTATTATTATCTCATACCTTATATTTATTTGATTGGGTGAATCAAATGAAATTATCATTTGATGCCTAGGAAAAAGGATAGGCAGATAATTTGATCATGATAAGAAAGGCCACCTATGAGATTGGCAAGGAAAGCTTTAAGATACTCATGACTGAAAGAAAGTGTCTACATTCCTATACACCTTATATAAGGTAAAGTAGATAAAAATGTTATTTCTATATGAAATGTATTCATGTCATGAAAACGAATTGAAACTGTAAGCTTATTGTGCTATGAAACCCGAGGATGAAAAGGTTTAACCATAAGCCATAAAGATGGAATAGAAAAATTAAGGTAAGATATGACGCTATGCAAGGCATCAATTATCTTTACTTGGTTGATCACTTGATCACCATCTCACTCTTTAATGAAACTCTAGGTTCGTAACAACCTAGCTGGGACATGAAGTTCATTCGAATGAGATCTTAGGATAAGATCTAACCCATTGAGTTGAGTTAAATAATTAACTACTCTTTAAAACGCCTTGTAGTTGGAATAAATCTACTTGGTTGAGTTTTACTTTCGGTCTTGATAGAGATATATAGAGATAGAGAAACCTATAATATCAGACTATTCAGCGATTGAGAATTTAAGAGTTGGAAGGGAATATTGGGATTGTGATTCACCAATGGAAATGTGTATATCACTTGAACTTATGTGATTCTATGAGTAGAAACAAAGGTAGAATACTTAGTGAGTTAAAGAAGCTACTTTACACTCTAGGATAGAAGTCATCATATTGACTAAAACGTTGTTGAGTGGCTCTTATATTAAAGAGAATACACTCTCAAAAGGGAAACATCCATTGTTATGTCGGAGCAATATAGCAATTTTTGTGAAAATTTGGGAATTTTTATTGAGTAGAGCACCGGGGTTGTTACTTGAACTCAAAAGGATGTACTGAAGTTGGAGCTCTCCAATATGATTAAGAGAATCAATGGAACCAACAAGGAATGTTCATGCTTGGTAACTAGATAGGTAATTAAATTTACTATTATCTAGGGATCAATATGATAGAACATGGATTAACACTCAAAATGAGTACCAAAATTATCGGGAAAATTTGATTGAGTTAAAAGATGGATAACATCTTTGAAAATAATTCAAGGACAGAAGAGATCCTAGATATGGATGTCCTAAGATAAATGAGATTTATCTCCGCAAATTTATAACCATTATTACATGGGAATTAAAATGGCGTGAGGTCAATGAGTAGACTATTATTGGATATAAAAGAACCTATGTACCCAAAATTTTGAAGAATTTCGAATGGAACAAGGAAACTAATGACAGAGTTAGAACATCGAAACAACAGCAGGAATTGTTGGATGAGAAACTACTATAAACTTGGAAAGATAGAGTGCAAAGTTACACAGAATGTGGCAAGATAATGACTAGTATACCAGGAAATGAAGACCGGATGTCATCATCGGTAAGTCATGTATACTCTCTTGAGATTCCAGAAGAAAAATGGTAGAACAAGAGACAGATCAATCTATCTATGTTAGTATAACTAACATAATGTTCAAGTAGAAAAACTCATCAATGAAACCAACATATTTGGAAAATTTGACTTATAGGATATTCTAATATATATTGTAGGCAAGTAGAGGCTTAGTAATCTCAGTTTAGCAATAATGATAAGGTTGTGTAAACCCTAATCGTACTACAAAACATTCAACGGATCGAATGTGCAGTATATTATCATGTATAGTCAAAATAAGCAAAAATGGTAGAGTAAGTCTTGAATGATTTATAAACTTCTAATATTGAAGTTTGGACCATTATATGATATAAAAGGATAAAAACTCAATTAAGCTGAAAAAGGCTTAGAAATGAGTGAATCATAGACTTGATAAAATGTCAAAAAGGGAGTAATAGATCAAAATTACCACTGAAACTTTGACGATACAAAGCTTACGTGTGAAGCAGTATCAAGATTTGACAGGTGTCTAGGAGTAAAGTTGTGCTCCCAATGGACAAGTAATCAAGTACAAATACTATGTGTTAAGAATAATGAATGTATAAGTGGCGGATATACTTGGTTTATGAATTGTCTAACAGTGTAAATACCAAAAGAGAAGGATTGGACCCACGATGTAGTGTACAATGCATCGAATTTCCTATTCTATTTGTATTATATTCCTATTCTATTTGTATTATACTAAGGATAAATTCATGGACCAATGATTTCCGATCACTGTGTGTGTGGTGTGATGTATAGTTACTATTATAACTCGGATGTGTATATATGTTAAAACCCTTTGGGAGAGTAAGTATGTGTGAAGCATACGAAATTTTTCTATGCGATAGTGTGAACACTCAAAGCAAGTTCCGAGAAGAACAAAGATTGCTACATAGGTTGAATGTTTTATAAATCTTATGTATTTTGTGAATTGTAAGTAACACGTTATTTGACTTTAATTATATGTTAAAAACTATACCTCATCGAGGACGATGATTCACAAGGGGGGAAGTATGTTACATCCCAAATTGTGACGTTACAATTTACCATTACTAGATAGAGTAAATGTGAATTCTGAAGGTAAATTAATGATGCTTGTACCTCGTTTTCAATATGAATGTTGTTTCATTTGATGTTATTCTTGGTGAAAAACTGCATAAAGGAGAATATAAGGTTAATGATTTGTGAATAATCTAACTTTTGAAATGTTTCATGTATTTTGCTTTGTTTTGAGCAAATAACTTCCGTTGTCGTGACATGGTGTGTAGGAAGCAGGTTCGTACCTCCAGGCAGAGGAGAGATATCACTCGGGGAGGAACTTGGTCGGGTAAGCAGTAACGAGTACCAATTGAGCATTCACACACATACTATAGATTGAGAAAGCTAAGTTGTTGTTGTGGTTAAGAGTAAGTCATCTGTAGGCTTGTTTAGAATCATTAGGAGTCGTATCTGCTTCTGAATGTGTAAATAAGTGATGCTTGCTAATATAACCTTATATGGAGTAATGTTTCTTGTTAGAGGTGGGTACGTGTATATAAGTATATACACATGAATACGTATCATAGCTAACCTGTTGTTATAAATATATTGTGACGGTATATAACCTCTGAATTTATAAATACACATATATATACATATACATGATTACGTGTAGTATTGACTGGTTCATAGTATACGTACAAATAATGTAGATGTATATACATGTGTAGGTATAAAGATAAATATATTTATATATTTAATATTATATTAAAATATAAATATAATATAGTTTTTACAAATAAAGATATGTAGACGATATTATTTAAATTGGTAATTTAAATAATTATACATAAATATATATTGTAAAGTAAAACTATATTATATAAATATTTTAATAAAATAAAATATATAAAGGTATATTTAAATAAAAGATTTAAATGAAATTTGAAATAGTGAAATGAGACTAAATCATAGAAGAGAATAAAAATCGTGATTTTCTCTAAGAATACTTCATTTCGTTGAATTATTAAACTTTAATTCTGAGCCATGAGCAAATGCATCACAATTGTATTAAACTTTATTAAATCATTATTGAGCAAAATTTGAAATAAAGAACTCTGCCGTAAAAATGGCAAATGAAAAAGAAAAAAGCGCAAGAAAATTGCGTGGTTAAGGCCAGACGTTTGGAAACTGTCAACTGGATTCATACTTAGCAAGAAAAATGGATGTGGATGCCATTAGAGCAGGGAAAAAGTCTTAAATGTAAACTTGTCATCTAACCTAGCAGCAAAAACGCACCAGAATAAGAGTTGTCACGTTTTTAACGAACTGAACAATTTTGAATTGAAATAAACATCATTGTTGTCAAAAATGGAGGTCGAAACCCTTGCCTTAATGCAACACGTTTCTAGTTTGAAGCATTCCACATCTTGCTGGCAGTTCTGGCGCCATAGAAGGAGGAAATCAGTTCAAAAATCAACCCTATAAATACCTGCATTTGGCATTCATATTCTTACGAATTTACAATCAAGATTTCATAGAGCATTTTGTAGCTAAGAGTGAATTCGCCAGTAGTAAGATAATTCTTAAGTTCATTCTGTTAAAGAGAAGTAATCTCTGAGTAGAAGCAGCAAGTAAGGAATTGCCAGATCACTGTGCTGAGTACTTGTTTCAGAATCAGTTGAAAGTCATCTGGGTGAAGACAAGAGAAAGAGTGATCCTTCCAAACATCTGGAAAAGCTTATCAGGCATGCTATTTCCTGTTTTGCATGATTTCTATTATTCTAAGTAATCTGATAAAATTTTGTATCATAGATACGACTGGAAAGAAGAATGTTTGACTAACTACTTTACTTAGAACTGAATAGGAAAGAAGAGAAGTTTCTTATCTTATGTTAAGTTGTGAAATAATTGTTTCATGTATATAGTCTTTTCTTGATTTTGTTGTCTTTAATGTACGGTTTACATTAGATAATGAAAAGTAAATTGTTTAGTATATAATGGCTCCATATATAGAGCATATGCTTGTGTATAAGATAATAGTTACTACGATTGAATCGAGTTGCAAGTTATATACTACAACTAGATACTATCAACTTAGTCAAGTTATTGTATTCCTAGGATGTGTATATCCTGAATTAAGGCGTCAGTTGATGTATCTTGCTAAAATGTTCATCATTCCAGTAGTTATATTGTTGTAGGAAGTCTAGGGTACGGACTACCCCGATAGACCAACCTACGCGTAGAATTAAGATAGCCTCAAGTCAAGTTGAACCTGGCTAGTGAATGTAACATATGACCTATGTTCTTCATTGAACGTAAACACTTTGGCCAAAGTAGTGTAAGAACCATTTAGTTGTTGTACTACACTATCAATTCACCGTGATCCCAAATTACATCCTAGTTTGAGTATTGCCGATTGCATGAAAGCTAGTCTTGTAGGATCACAGCACTATGTCCAGTTGGTAATCATTAAAGGATAACCTACCAATCCCTTCTTCCAAGGGAGGGCCATCTATCTAACGATAGATGGGCGGGGGACCGCATTATAAGTCTGTGGTTGGCGGAAAAGCGCCCGAGTGATGTTTCTCCTCCTCAACAAGCGGCCGATGTACCAAGATTTGAAAGGATGGATTCCTGGACCTTCTTACTACTATTTGTTCTAAAGCTCATTGGAGCTATGTTAGTTAAGGTACGTATTCTTGTTTCATGTACTTGTGAAGTTATTATATTGAAATGGAAACTTTGTTGTATATTAATATGGCAATTTGATCATGTTTTGTCAATAAAGGAAAAAGAAAAATTCTATTGCAATGACATGATTAACACGTTTACATACTTGTAGGATGTAAATTATGAAAATTTTAATTTTACCGAAGGGTCGGGATGTTACATGATATCATTCTAGTCTTTCACATAACTTCCACAACAATAGACTTTTAAACCCCCCCTTTTTTATATATACATAAACTAAATGACCATTATAGCAAGCCTTCTTTAATCCTTGTAGGAATTGTACTCATAAATCTTATATGCTTACAAAGCTAAATGCCAGGAAAGCTACCCATATTTCACAAACACGAATATATCTAGATATTAGTTCTATCCAGAATACATATATGTATCGAAGAGTAACCTTTAAATCTGTGTATAAAACCTTAAATCTATGTATAAATCTCCCTCCTGTTCAAAACTTACTTACTACAAAGACAAATCTATATCCTTAGCTCGAAGGAAAGAAACAAAAGAAGACTTTATTTTCTGTTAACATTTCAAAACTTATACATGTGTAAATATCATAATTTATTTCTCTTGAAAGCAGATTTCCAAGGCATTATCTAGAAAAGGAGTTTCAAAAAATGGGAAGAAAACACATCAAATCACAACTTCATTTCTATGAAAGATGTCTGAAAGATAACATTTTTTAAACAAGGAGTAACACCTTTTAATTGAAAGTAACCTATGACAACATCCATATAAAACTGTAATAAAATATCACAAATTCTTTACAATAGCCTCTCCAAGGCTTTATCATTTAACCTAGCAAGGTAGATTCCTTGTAACATATCAACAATAACATTACCCACCGAAAAAACATAGCTATACCAGGAACTTTTAGCTTCTTCCCATTTGCAACTTTCATACTTAGCTCTAACCTACAAAATACACACAAATTGTTCTTTAGAGGCCAATGGGAAGTTCACCTCCCAACCTTGGGTTGGAAAACCAACCACCTAGGAGGAAACTATGGGAACCGAGTATAGACAAAAACCAAGCCATTCAACATTTACACTACATATGATACACACAAGTCATTTTCACACCCACCCAAAGGATTTATCACATTACTTAAGGATTCATTACAAATCCAACATGGGGAATGGAGGGTGGACAATGCACTCCATATTGGGACTCAAAAGAGAACAACAAGAATAAAATGATTATCATACTTTCATCTCTTCACATACAACCCTTCCACCATAACTCCTCTTTCACGAAAGACCTATACCACCAAAACCATTTCTACCATTTCATATGTTGCATATGGGTACTCATACCCTTTTTAAGCCTCCCCTTTAAAGGAGAAATCAAACATCCCCATGGAGATTCCTACTCCATACTATCCCCAACGAGGGATGCTCTTCCCAAATTTTGGGTGAGCCTATCCCTATACAACCCTTTTCCCATCACATAAACCACATTCAACAACACAAGAAAATAAGCACCAAAAGCATTTTGAAATAAGCATACAAGCAAAACACAAGAGATAAAATACCAAGCACATTTTTACATACACATGTAATATTTCAAATAAAAACTTAGAAAAATAGAAAGAGTGGTGAATCTACCTCAAAACCAAGCTTAGGGAAGAATGGGTTGAGCATCCACACAACTCTTTTTCTTCCAAACTTTTTCTTCAAACTTCTTAACGCCCAAAATTCAACCATAATCAAAAATGCAAAAAGAATCCCCATAACCCTTGTTTTGATTTTGTTTTTATAGGAACTCAAGTTTGAATTCCTTTGAATAGGGAGCTGACATTTCTCAACCTCCCATTCACTCTCTCAGGCACACTCACCCATGTGTGAGATCTTGGGAGGCGTCCAAGGAAACTTGGAGAAGTGGGAATGGAAAGAGACTAGTTCCCATTCCACTTACCAAAACCTTAATTTCGTCAAAGCTCTTAAAGGCCTCAAAAAGAGTGCTCAATCTTGAAATTGACCTAAGATTTTGAGCTACAAAGGTACCTAACCCATAGGTACCTACCCTAGGGACCTTAAAGCCATAAAAACACTTTAAAATATCACTTTTCAATCCCCAAAAGGTACCTAAAAGTTCAAATCCGAGTTTTCCCACTTGGATGGACAATTCATCTCTTAAATTAATTGACATGACAATAAAAATCAATTTACTAACATTCACACTTTACATCACAAATAAAATACATCACAGAATGAAACTATAGTCTCTCCAAATGGACTATAGTTTGGTTTCATTAGTTAAATCACTTAGGGTTCTCAAGGTTACCTCCAATTTCTATTGGCCATGGAAAATGTACTTGCACACTCGATGCACACATTAATCGATCCAGATAAATCATATTCAAATAATAACCAAACCATTTGAATCACAATTGCATTTAGACAAGTTTCATAATTTTTATAACATAAAGATCCTATAACATAATTGAAAAATCATTAACCACCTATCTTATCCCATTTTCATTAACCTTAATTTCCATACTCATCTAATTGCAACATGATTGGTTCACACCACTTGTTTCATTCATTCATCATTAAGTTTTTATATTCAAATTAAACAAACTCAATAACCAACATAAAATTAGATCAATCATCATAGTTAGCTAGCATGTCGTATAATCAAAATAAAATAATCATATGAACCTAAATGTTTAAATATTATGTCATCAATGTTATCAATAGGGATAGACAATAACCAAACTCAAAATAATCCAAGTACTAGATGTAGCATAGTTATAACCAAATCATCACATGACCACAAATGTCTAAATATCCTATCATCAATGGTATCATCAGGCATAATCAATAATTAAACTTAAAATAGTCCACATACTGGGTGTAGCATAGAGGTGGGCCTCACAATTATGTAATAAATGGCATGTAAAATAAATATAAACTGAAATGGTTACTATCTACCCCTTGTTGCATTCATACAAGACCTTAGTTATAGATGCAATCTACCTCTTGCTCCACTAGTTGCATATTTTCCTCATTTTCTTTATGCTTTTGTAACACTTCTTTCCTTTTACGTCTCATGTTAAAAATACAACACATAATTCCTCCTACATTATGAAATAAGAATATGTAATACATAATTTATATCCTCTCAATTCGGGTAGGTAAAACATACAATTGTTCTCTTAGTGCCCCCTTAAACTACCAATATAGTCACACATTTATAATTTACTATGCACAATAGGATTCTCTCAAGCCAAGAGGAATACCAACCATTACAAGAAGCTAAAATGATTCTTATTAAATTTAGATTTTAAATTTGAATGTTTGCACAACTAGGGACACTATGATAACAAACCCAACAAGATCCAATTTTTTTGCATATTTTTTTTATATCAATATAAGCACGATAACAAGGGATTAGCTAACAACTAAATGAAAAGAAAGCGATTTCATGCATTATAATATTTAACCATCATGGCTGCTACAAGATCTTCACAATATTACAAATGTACTATAATATAAAGACCAATGAAGAATCAACTACTAACATTTCTTGAAACATACATTATGTTCTATAAAGTCCTAACAACTCCTTGTACATAACCAATCATGTTTCACCATGGGGGTGCAATATGATCCCAACCAAAATAGATATAATCCCTATCAACCCCTCCAAGTAGATTCTATGGCATGTGGTGAGAGAGTAGACATTCATACCCACTTGCATTGTATAAGTTAACTTCCTAATGACCAATTTCTAAGGTGTTCCTACCATGAGTAACTTAAGATACCATTTCACATAGGTTGTTTAATAATATGAGTTGAGTTCTATATGTTACCTACTCGAGCTTTGTTAGACACTCTCTTCCCTACAGTCCATCAAACAGTTAAGGAACCAAGAATGTCCATCATTGGCATAGTATGCTCCTTGACTACTATCAATCTCGAGCATATATCTTGAGAATTATAGTATTACTCCTTGACTATAGTCAATCTCAAGCATCATATTATTTATCCTTCACTCATGCTTAGCACTATAACTGGAAGATATGTCCTAGCTCAAAATAAGTAGGTTTTAAGCCCAACCACCTCTAGGTTTCAACTACCCATTATGGTTTTGTATGATAGTAGAGTTTCAAGTTGCATTTATTCCCTAATTTCTCATGGCAGTTATTCAACAAAAATAAGGTAATAATTTAACCCTAACGAAATCCAATAAGGTAGTCAACTCACTATAATCCCAATGATAAGTTGCTACTATTATCCTCGACTTACAAGATGTTGCAGTTGTTTCAAGCATACTTATAGCCATGAATGGTTCAAAAATGTATTTGAAGAGATACCATTACATGCTCAAGGACTCTTCCCAATTTAGGGTAAGGATAACTAATCATCCCTTTGTTAATTTGTAGAGGATTCTCACTCATATTCAACCTATCAAATCATATTTTCAAGGTATGGATTGGTAGGTGACTATCTTATCATATATGTAACAAAATTAGCCATTTGGACTAATAATGATTTTCCTATTAGTCGATATTACATAATAGTAATGTGTGAATTTATCTATCTTATAAGTGCATGGGTGAAAGTGATACCAAGAATCGATAGGAAATTAATTTTTGAAGCTCAAATTTCCTAACATACAACAACATAACATCATAATGAGCTCAAGTATTTGCATTCATCTAGTTGGTTGTTGAAATTACCCAATTAGGGATTCATATACAAACATTATGATTTTCTCATCCTCCCACCTTCTTAGGTGAGAAAATACAATGAAAAGGACATATTATATGTGGAAATAATTTGTGCAATTCATAGCTATTATGATTAATTGAGCAACACATTTATCAATGATTTCACATTCTAGGTTGAGGCTCCATTGTTTTCTTCATTATATATATTTGTTTTCATAATCCTTCCTTCCAATATGAGTATAAATACTAGGTAGCAACCAATGACTACCTTTCTATGACTTTTTTGGTTTCTATCATACTAGTTGTTATGGGTTGTTTCCAATTTAGGATATGATAGATGGAAGGTTTCTAACATAGATGTCTAATAAATGATCATTATAAAACCACCCCATTTTCCCATCCTCAAACTCATTCAAGTATAGGACCCATGTTTATAAATCATAAGAATTAAGGTTTAAGAACCTAAGATGGTGGCATAATCACTATGGAGTGCATCCAATTATAACCCATCTATATGAAGCTTGAAATTTGAGGTTTAAAGCTCACCCCACACAATGCTAAAGTGGTAAAGTTGTGGTATGAAAATAATGGAATATATTTCAAGGTGACTCTTTAGAATTAGATTTCAAGCTTTCCTCCAACACTTTTGATAAGCTCGCTTTGCGCTTTATTGATGAACAAAAGAAAGGATGAGTACAACCTAGAGCCTAAGGCCAATCTAATGCTAGGTTGCAAGACCAATTCCAAGAAAGCTACAGCAATAATCCTCAACTTATAAAGTTATATTATTACTTGATAAGAAAAATATATAAATAAAAAACAAAAAAAATTAGTTGTATTCATTTACCTTAGCAACATAGTCTATTTCTATGATTTTGAAAGTGATTCCAAGACAACAAAAGAGGATTTCTACCATGGAGAAAAAATTATAAACCAAAAACTCAACTAGAAAGGGATTTAAAAACTTGGACCAGAGGCATCCAATCATGGATAATTTTAAAAATCCTACTAGGAAAAGGTGTAAAAACCAAGCAAATTTTGTATAATTCTTGAAAAAAAATTAATTGTATTGGTGATTTTGTTTCTTTTTAGGAAAAAAATGTGAATCTTTTGTAATCATTAGAAGATTGTAGAAAATATTAGCAAAACTTCTATTGAAACCAATAAAATATATTTATTAGCGAATGAAACTTGTTTTTAAACCAATAAAATATTTCCATTAGTGAATTAAACATGTTTTCAAACAAATATTTTTTTATTGGCAAATTAAACTTGTTTTAAAATAATAAAAATAATTTTGTTGGCAAATCAAACCTATATAAAAACTAGTAAAATATTTTCGTTGATGAATTAAACTTGTATTCAAACCAATGAAATTTTTTTGTTGGTGAATTAAACTTGTATTTAAACCAATGAACAATTTTCATTGCCGAATTAAACTTATATTTAAAGTAATGAAATATTTTCATGGCTGGGGTTCAAAGGGAGACATGGAATTCACATCATTGAGATAGACTTAATTAGTTCTACTAACTCATTAATAATCTAAAACATAATTCAAGCCACATGTTATGCAAATAAAATATATCAATAATAAATTCAAAGTAATAATGAAAGTACAAGACCTAAGGGCTATAACTATTCCTTGGGGGCTCATCTCTGATGGCCTTGCCTATGTATTGCACAAAGGCTTCATAGTTCAACGACTAGCCAACCAAGGGTATATCCACTAGGTTTCAAATGATACATCAACTATAACTCAATCACAATCATACCCCAAAAAAACTAATATACACTAAACTCAATTCTCTACTCAAATGCATCATATGTCCCTTATTCTATAAGATAAAACTATATGAGTGGGTATGCAACCCTTTCTAGGGTCCATTTCCCTAGACAGTTTTCACAGTCAGCTGCCACCCACTTAGGTGAAGCTGGGGATCAAAAACTTAGTTAAGGAAATACTAGTGGAATATGAAGCATAGACATAAATACTTATATATTGGCACAAATAATTCTACAAGGTAACATTACCAATAACTAAATCCTTAGTGTTGTTAAAACAACACAAGAAAAATCACCCCAAAGGTTTTAAATGTAAAATAATTAGAATGAACTAAATTCTACTTCCATTAATTATGATTAGTCAATCAACTGAATATTCATTTCATCACTCTTACAATCTAAATATTACTCTTAGTTTTCCAAACTATTCTTTTGCATCATTTAAAACATAACTAAAATATAAGGTTGTAACACATAATCAAAGTTCCAAAACAAACATACCTAGTTTACATCATATATTATCATTACTCTTAATTTGGTGTAGAGGCTTAAATCAAAAGGACCTAGAACAATAGGTTTCCACCCAAACCATTATCTTTAGTCAAATCAGCTGGACTTTACAAAGCATATGAATAATATTCTCAAGATTTATGTAGACACAACTACCATTTAAAATAACAAGAGAAGTTATGAACCCAAGTTTTGATTACTAGTAATGCTCTTGAACAAACTTATAATGTTACTCATTTAACAAGCTCATTTTCATTTCCTTTCTCCTTTTTATATGTATTTTGACATGACCCAAGACATTGTCATTAATATAATCAAGATTTAAATATTTAACAATTAAAAAATCATGTTTCAATCTGTAGTGTAGAAAAAATGTATACCTTTACATTTTCAATCTATGTTTGGGTCCCTTAATTTAATTAGACTTAATTAAGCCTCTAATTGGCCCAATTATGCATTTAAAAGTCTAATTAATCCTGTTTTCCAAAATGAAAACTTGTATTAAACAATTACAAACATTAATAAAATTGCCTTGGAAATTGAGTGTCCTAGATTTAGGTCTTAAGACCCATTCGCCCAAGGGCGAATGCATCCTCCTTAAGTTGAGGATCTCAAATTTTAATATTTTTTTGGCGGCATTTTTATTCAAATTCAAATTGCAATTGTTAGCTTTTGATGTTTAATTGTTAGAAAATTAGAAAATTACCTATAAATACAATATCTTTTTATCAAATTCAAATCCTAAGCAAACCAAAATTTTTGATGGAGCAAGATTATAGCAAATATTATTGTCAAGAGTATTCAATAGAAGATTTATCAGACTCCTACATCAACATTCAAGATCTCAAGCACCATGTCAAAGTTATTTGTAACATTCTTTTGGAGCTAACATTGTGATGTAGGTTTCAAACATTCAAACATCAATTCAAGCATCAAGATCAACATCCAATCAAGCCATTTCATGTAATATCAAGACCTTGGAGAGATGTGTTAGATTTTAGTCCTCTAAGGATCTTCATTAAAGGGTTTGGTGAGTTGCAACATAGCATTGTTAATTTTAATCATTCCTTCCATTCATGTTTCATTTAATTTCAAGGTTTAATTACCAAAATGGGGTTTGACCAAGTCAAACCCCATTCACCAAAAACAAACAATTTTTCCCTTTATTTATATGTGTAGATTTGCAGGTGAAAAAGGATTGAAGATTGATCAAAAGTGTAATTTTATAAAGTTATCAAAGTTGCCATCAAAGTTGTCAAGACACAAAATCTTACTTGCAAAATTTAATTCTAACTTTTTGACAATGGGATCCAAAGAAATCAAGAGTGTAGATCTAGGAGAAGAGGACTATGAAATGAAATTTTGGATCCCTATGGTAGGACACATTTTCCCTAGGGAAAATCTGTCGTAGGAGGACACTCAACAACAACTATTGGTGATTGGTACACATCAAATTACCCTTCTCAGATCTATTGGAAGCATGTTGTTTTTGATTTTTTTTCCTTTAAATTGATTATCTAGGTTTCACATTGCATAATTGAGTTCTTTTACTATTTTTATATTTTCTTCCCAAAGTGTTGTTCAAACAAATTTTACCCAGTCTTGTCATAAGGAAATTTGCAAGATCTCCAATAGGGTTGACTCACCTAGGGTTGAAATTCAATCCTACCTTTTGGGGTCTCATTTCCTAATGAAATAGGAGAAAGATAGGTGCATCACATATTCAATCACCCCATTTTGATAAAAAAAACCCTATTTTTCTATGTTTCATTTTGGTGAACCTGACATTGTACATCTAAAATTATGAAATTGGAGTTCATTCAAACCCTAGATCTTGGATTTGTATTAGTTTGCATTGCATTGTATTAGTTTGCATTTCAAATAGGGTTGTCAAAATTGCATTAGTTTTCATTTCATCTAGGGTTTTAAATTTGTATTTTGCATTGCTTAAAATTTGAAAAATAAAAAAAATTGCATGCATATTACATTGATTTGGCATAGTACTTGCATATTAGTTTATTTTTCAATCATTTACATTCACAAATTTGGTCAAAATTGCATTTCAAAAAGTGTCACTATGTTCATCATTTGTCACTAATTTCATTTGCATTAGGATAGTCAAAATTTGGAAAATTAGTCACCAAAATAAAAATATGAAACCAGAAACAAAAAACCCTAGCAGTAAGCTTCAAACTCATATTTAATTTTCTGTGGTTCCTCTATGCAAGGACTCATTCACCCGAGGGTGAATATGTCCCTGTACATGTGTCTTACTAGATTTGTGGGTCCATTCCTATGTCTATTTTTGCATTTTGTTTCTACTATTACAATTGCATTTTAAAAATTCAAAAATTATCTGATCTAAATGTTAAAGAAAGTTGTTCAAGTTTGGTGCCATATTGAGGAAAAGTGAAAAAGTTATTTTCTATTTTGGTATTAGATTATTTAAGATCTGTAGTTGTTTTCTTCACTTTTTACATCATTGCATTGTTTAGATAGATTAGTTTTCATTTTGCAAATATTGGAAACCATAAACTATCTCAAAACACTACACAAGAAACTACACATTAAATGGTCAACCTTGGAGAAAGCATAGCTATTTGACAATGTCAAATCTCTTTCAACAAGTTAACATATACCTCAATCCCTTTAGTAGTGATGACTTTGATATGTTAGATGAATCCCTTGAAGATTTTATCTCACAAGGATCATCCACTAAGCCTTGTTATGAAAAAACAAAACAAAGGGAAGTTAATGTAATTACACCTCAACTTACCATTTACCCAGCCTCACACCAACACCAAGTTCAAACCAAACTTGTGCTCATCATAGGACCACCTCAAAATAAGTCTAAACCTTTTGGAAGTATCTTGAACTATGCAAGGCAACTACTAGTAATAATGTTTTATAACAACTGAGTTATAACACTATTGCTCATACATATAACACAAGGAATAATAGGAAACCACAAACTATACCTACTTCATTACCATTGACTCAACCAATTTTTCCTAGTGATCCTCACTTGCCTTTGCATAATGGAAAGGAGTATGATCTTGTAAAACAACTTAAAAACACTCCTGCTAAGATATCCTTGTGGGCTTTGATTCAAGATTCACCTAATTACCATAACATGCTTCAAAATGCTTTGTAACAAGTAGTGGTCCCTTAGTGCACAACCAAATGATGTAGCAGCCCTGATTCAAGGTATGAATTCGATTAACATTGATATTGTCTTCCATCAAGATGAGTTACCTCCATTAGAAGTGCAAAAACAAAATGAGGCCTTGATGATACTATCTATTATTAATAGAAATGGAATACAAATAACTCTCATTGATAATGGTTTGGCCCTTAATCTTTGTAGTGTAAACATTTTGGATAAGATTGGAGTGGATAAGACTAAAATTGAACTTGATTCCTTATCTATCTATGGGTTTGATAATGTGGGAAAGCAACCTCTTGGTGTGATAACATTACTTGTGATAGTTGGAAAGGTTACATTAAAATTCCCTAATCATATTATGCCTAATGAAATCCCATATAATCTTCTCCTAGGTAGACCTTGGATTCATGCAATGAATGTGGTGACTTCAATGTTACATTGTCTAGTGAAGTATGTTTACAACAGCAAGATTTACAAAATCAAAGATGACTCTCAACCAAAAATTTGTTTGCACCCTAAGGCAAACAAGGAAAGTCTTTTAAAAACATTGATACCAGCTTCAAAAATAGAACTCGTGCAAGAGGAAGAAAAAGAGAAGAATATTGAAGAAGTCACAAAGCTATTGGATGATGGGTGGGTTTCCTTAGATTGTACACCTACATTCATAGGAGAATACAAGATTACACACAAAATAGGAAAAGAGAAAGAAACAAACATACTATCCACACAAGCCGAGTCATCAAAAGCACATGAACCCACAAATTTTAGCAAAGAAGATGAAAGCAACAATTACACATGACATATGAAGAGTGTGATCATGAGAAACCACCAAATCTAAAAGAAATGGAAAAAGTTTATGGAAGAGGTTATGAGATTTTGAAACAACTTGGCTATAATAGAAAAGGATGTGGTGCTAGAGAGAAAGGTATTTGTGTCCCTATAGAGCCTAACACACAAAAAACAAAAAATGGTCTTGGTTATTGTCCTTCAGCAAAAGTATCAAAAAATTCTTCACTCAATATCAACACTATTACAAAAGGATTCTTCTAAGACAACTTTAACCTTGGTGCATCCTGAATTGATAGATACTACATGTGGGAATATCTCATTAGATATGCATAAAATTGATACTTTTTCTACTCATTATAATCAATAACATTAGTTGATGCTCCTTGTCATGTGGTAGTTATAGTATCATAGCATATTCACTACCATACATGAGGGTATACAATTGGCTTTATGCAATCATATTTCCTTTTTATAAGGAGCAACACATCATCATTTATTTTTGGCTCATCCTTGTCCCGCACTTAGTGGGGGCAAGTGGTTAGATAGCCTTGTCATAGTTTGGCACGTTTTGTTGTCCCTTTGGATAATTTTCCACCTTCCACATATGATGAACAAGATTGGGATGCAGATGACCTGCTATAGGTTGACTCACATGTGCCATACTAGTATTTTTTATTTTTTTTCATGTTCTTTGTGATTGCATGTCCATAATGTGATCCCTTGTACAATGTTGTTTGGCATGTCTTTATATGTTTTTGAGCCTACTTTGGTTTCTCCTTGTCACTTTGTTGGTGGAAGGATACAAAGGAAGTGAACCCATTGTGACATTCTTCTATTTGTATCTACATTCTTCTATTTTTTGTAAACCTTTATCTTTTCTCTTGCCTTTTCCTTTTGGGGATGATATAAGGCATCGAGACATTTAGGTCTCTTCCATGTTGACCCAAAATATTTTCTTTGTTTTCACTCTCTATGTGGCATTCTTCCTTTGTGTTCATTGTTCCATGAGTTGTTTGGGAAATAATGACAATTCCGAGCTCGATTATATCATTGTAGTAAAGAGATAATGCTAACCCAAAATCCATGGATCCCTTATGTGTTATTAAGTAGGATTACATATCGGGGGTGTTATCCTTGAATTTAGTGTGCTCAATTCGTGGGATAACCCCGACAAAATTTATCTGTTTTGTAGCCCACGTACTCTAAGCATGCAAAACGAGGAAAATTACATTGGTCTTCATGCATGGTCCTCCATCCTCAAAAATTAATTTCGAGCATTAACCTTTGTTAGTTCATCAAAATTCACATTTTAAACCAAGTTGTGAAAATTTGATTTTGGGAGTTAGAAAATTTTCTGCACATGTAGGAGTGCTGATTTTTAGCGCTTTTACATATTACATGTAGGAGCTCTATTTTTCACCGCTCTTACATATTTCATGCCTTAGTCATTTTCTGGCCATGTAGGAGTAGGGTTTTTTAGCGCTTCTACATCTCAAAACACAAGTCACATGTAGGAGCTATGTTTTTCACCGCTCTTACATATTTCATGCCTTAGCCATTTTCAGGCACATGTAGGACCGATGATTTTTAGCACTTTTACATATTACATGTAGGAGCTTTGTTTTTCACCATTCTTACATATTTCATGTCTTAATCATTTTCTAGCACATGTAGGAGAGGGGTTTTTTAGCGCTTCTGCATCTCAAAACACGAGTCACATGTTGGAGCTCTATTTTTCATTGTGCTTACATATTTCATGCCTTAGTCATTTTCTAGCACATGTAGGAGCGAGATTTTTTAGCACTTCTACATTTCAAAACACAAGTCACATGTAGGAGCGAGATTTTTTACCACTCTTACATATTTCATGCCTTAGTCATTTTCTGGCACATGTAGGAGTGAGGATTTTTAGCGCTTCTACATCTCAAATCTCAAGTCACATGTAAAAGCTTTTTTTTTCACCGTTCTTACATATGACATGTAAAAGCTCCTCTTTTCACCGCTCTTACACTCAAGTGTCCTTCCCACATGCAAAAGTGTTGATTTTCACCACTCTTACATATTTCATGCATAAGCTCTATTTTTCATCACTCTTACATATTTCATGCAGAAGCTCTATTTTTCATCACTTTTACATATAATATGCTGAAGCACTAATTTTTAGCGCCAAGAAGAATTTGAAGACGAAGCTTTCTCAATAGCTTCAATGAACAAAATGATGGATTTCTAGCTTATTTTAGATTTGAAAGGCATCGGAAAGTCTTCAATCTCATCAAAGGAGTTAACCTCAAGAATCTTCGTCATCTCCAAAGTAAACTCCAATGCCAGACAGTGATGAAGTGCACATCATCATGGAGTTTTCATGGAGAAAGATGTTGAAGAAGGCCAAATTTTTCCTTAGATTAGATTTCCTAGTTTTAGCAATTTTCATGCTTTATGTAAATAAGTTTTGACGTTTTACATGTCATTTTGAAAAATGTAATTACATGTAAAAACAAAGATGTTTTCCTATATTCATGGACAACATTTTTGAATAAGTTAACTAGTTAGGTAGGATTTTCCTAGATTTTCTCTTCTGGTTTTCCTAGATTTTCTCTCCTTTCCCATCTATAAATAAGAGAGGATTCTTTTCTAATGGTTATCTTTTATCTTTTGCAACAAAGTGTTTCCCATTTGAGAAGCTAATACATGAAACTTTGTGTTCATATTTTTGAATCTATTTTGATCAATAAAGAAATAAATTTGCATGCCAAACTTTGTGTTAGAATTGATTATCTTTTGGATTTGATTGAAATTGGCAATGATTAGTGACTGAGATCTGAAGGGCTTTGAGTAAATCCATGTAAACTTTGAGTTACACTCTTTATTTGAATTTGTGATACTGATTAAATACTATTGGTGAATTCTCTACAAGACTTTGTGCTTGTATTTATTCATGTTGTTCATGGATCTATCATGGAGTATCTAGAATACTTTGTGCTTCTAATACAACATTGGTTACATATCTCAAAGGATTCATTGGTGAGAGCTATGAAATGACTTTGTACCTTCGTAAGTTTTCTTGTTTTATCATTTATCATTATCATGTTGGTATTGTTAGTCTTTGCTTTGACAAGATAAGAATATTGGAATTACTGCTTTGTTTTTAGTTTGAAGTTGTATCGAATCAAAAACTTAAAACCATGAAGCATTGTAAAACATATTCTTTGAATAAAGAAGGAATTATGAATGTGACACACCCCCATCTCTAAATCATAGTGTACATCATTGTGAATACTTAGTTAGTTTTACTTAGTTTCAATAAGCAATAAGAAGGGTGCCTCCCCTTTTTGAGAGGAGAGGTTGTATCTCACACAGTTGGGGTTGAAATCAAGTTTTGTAATCTGTTAAAGGGATTGCATAATTTTCACCCAACAATTTTTTGGCAACTCCGTTGGGGACACGATATGCACTTGAAAGCCTGACGCTTTCGTTTGAAGTATACCCATGTCCTTTTTCATTCTAATTTATTTTCTTGTAAGTTTTTCAAGCTTTCACCAAGGACATGTAAATGTCTACTCAAGGTCCTTGGGGAAATTTTTTTGGTCCTCTGAATCTAGCTCTACCCCTACATGCTCTTCTTGAAGGCTCACAGAAGAACTTTCCCAAGTTCTTTGGTGGTGGACTACAACATCTTGATGAGCACATTGATGCTTTCTACATCGCTTGTGGAGTTCATGGTGTTGAACACAAAGACCTATTTGTAAGGTTGTTTGTGGAGACTCTCCAAGGTGTCACTGCAAATTGGTTTTATCATCTAGTGCCATGTACCATTACAAACTGGGCAACTCTCATAGCCAAGTTTGAAGAAAGGTTCAAACCTCTAGAAGACGCTCATGCTTTGTTGGCTCAACTCACCCAATTGAAGAAGGAATCTCACATGCCTATGTGTGAGTTCATTGCTCACTTCAACAAGTTGACACGAAGAATTCTAACTATTGCTCAACCTACAACTGATAATTTGAAATGTTTCTTTGTAAATGCTCAAGTGCCCGAGGTTGATTTCCTATTGAGAAGAGAAGCCCCAACTACTCTTGCAGTTGTGCAGACCTTGGTGACAAAAATTGAAGATGGTCTCATTCTTGTTGGGAAAATAAGAATTGAATCAAATGAATCTAAAGAAATCCCTCCTTTGGAGTTATTTTCTTCCATCACAAGGATAGATCCTATGCTGCAAAGGTTGGAAAATGAGCTACTTGTCCTCAAAAAGTAGCTAGCTCAAGGTGTGTTTTATGTGCCTCGCAAGGACGTACCAGGGAGGTCACTTTCAAATGTTGCTCATAATTTTTTTGTTGGGAATCAAAACAAGTTATCTTCACCTTTGAAGAGGATTGCTCTTGAAGCACCATTAGTAAAAGCAGTAGTGAAGCATCCTAACTCCAATCCAAGTGATCTCGCTATTCTCTTCTGCTAAAAGGAAGTAGATATAGCTGGTAACTCCCAATTCTAGTTTATTCGGTCTCTGAAAGCCATTGACGAAAAGTAGAAGGATGAAAGTCATTTTACTGAAGTTCAATTGAATGAAGACAATATTGTCTTGAGATCTAAAAAGATGGACATGCACAAAGGTCTTAGTCAAGTTGAAAAGAATGCATCTATGTTTTGAGGTCATGAACTTGAATACATGTTGCATAAAAGAACTTCCCAAAGGCATGATGAGGACCTTCTTATAAATAATTCATATTTTCCCAAGTCTGAATATGGTGAACAACATATTGAGGTATGTAGTGTGGTCATATCCTCATTTGAATCACATGAAGGAGATCATTTCGATCAACATGAGGTTGTCATGGTTGATGAATCAGTTGTTCAAGTAGCAACTAGTAAGAAGCATTCAATCTTTGACCGGTCAAGGGGATGTCCCACAATACATCTTTCTTGGTTGGAGGCAAATGGAAGATAGAGGTTCCACTTGTACCTGAGCGTGAAGATAAACTTGAAGATGAATCTAAAGATGTATTTCTAGATGTGCAAGAGTAGTCTAAATTCAATTATTCATTTTGGAGCAGCAATATATCTGATATGTTTTCAGAGCTAGCTGAACCTATTCATCTCTTTCAAGAAGTAGTACCTCAACTTCATTTACATGTAGCTGCTAATGATCATGGAAGGGATTGCAAGCTATTGAAGAAAGGAAACTATTTTTTTGAACCTGTGAATGGTTTTATTTGAGAAGGTTTCAATGATGGCTAGTTTTATTTAGGTAGGTTTTTATCTTTTCAATAAGTGCATTTGCATAAGTTTGCATTTTTTTTCCATATATTTTCTTTGTGGCAGTCTTGCTTGACTCTATTGCAAAATGGATGGATAAAGGAATTTGGAGTCTAGAGTTCTCCCTTCATTCATTTCAAAGAACGATCGAAGGAAGCTCCCCAGTTAGAGCCAGTTGTTATCCTTGAATTTAGTGTTCTCAATTTGTGGGATAACCCCTACTAAATTTTTCTTTATCGTAGCCCACGTACTCTAAGCACGCAAAACAAGGAAAATTGCATTGGTCCTCATGCATGGTCCCTCATCCTTAAAAAGTCATTTTGAGCATTAACCTTTGTTAGTTTTTTTCAAAATTTGCATTTTAAGCCAAGTTTTAAAAATTCAATTTTGGGAGTTAGAAAATTTTCTGCACATGTAGGAGCGTTGATTTTTAGCGCTTTTACATATTACATGTAGGAGCTCTATTTTTCACCACTCTTACATATTTCACGCCTTAGTTATTTTTTGGCCATGTAGAAGTGGGGTTTTTTAGCCCTTCTACATCGCAAAACACAAGTCACATGTAGGAGCTCTATTTTTCACGGCTCTTACATATTTCATACCTTAGTCATTTTTTGGCACATGTAGGAGTGGGGTTTTTTAGCGCTTCTACATCTCAAAACACAAGTCACATGTAGGAGCTTTGCTTTTAACCACTCTTACATATTTCATGCCTTAGTCATTTTCTGGCACATGTAGGAGCGGGGTTTTTTAGTGCTTCTACATCTCAAAACACAATCACATGTAGGTGCTCTATTTTTCACTACTCTTACATATTTCATGCATTAGTCATTTTTTGGCACATGTAGGAGCGGGGTTTTTTAGTGCATCTACATCTCAAATCTCAAGTCACATGTAAAAGCTATGTTTTTCACTACTCTTACATATGACACATGTAAAAGCTCTGTTTTTCACCACTCTTACACTCAAGTGTCCTTCCCACATGCATAAGTGTTGATTTTCAAGGCTCTTACATATTTCATGCAAAAGCTCTATTTTTCATTGCTCTTCAATATTTCATGCAGAAGCTCTATTTTTCATCGCTTTTACATATAATATGTTCAAGCGTTGATTTTTAGTGCCAAGAATAATTTGAAGAAGAAGCTTTCTCAATAGCTTCAATGAACAAAATGATGGATTTCTATATTATTTTAGATTTGAAAGGCATCAGAAAGTCTTCAATCTCATCAAAGGAGTGAACCTCAAGAATATTCGTCATCTCCAAAGTACACTCCAATGCTAGAAAGTGATGAAGTGCACATCATCATGAAGTTTTCATGAAGAAAGATGTTGAAGAAGGCCAGATTTTTCCTTAGATTAGATTTCCCACTTTTAGCATTTTTCATGCTTTATGTAAATAAGTTTCGACATTTTACATGTCATTTTGAAAAATGTAATTACATGTAAAAACAAAGATGTTTTCCTATATTCATGGACAATTTTTTTGAATAATTCAACTAGTTAGATAGGATTTTCCTACATTTGCTCTTCTGATTTTCCTAGATTTTCTCAAATCTCCCATCTATAAATAAGAGAGGATTCTTTTGTAATGGTTATCTTTTATCTTTTGCAACGAAGTGCTGCCCATTTGAGAAGTAAATACATGAAACTTTGTGTTCATATTTGTGAATCTATTTTGATCAATAAAGAAGTCAAGTTGCATGCCAAAATTTGTGTTGGAATCGATTATCTTTTGGATTTGATTGAAATTGGCAGTGATTAGTGATTGAGATCTGAAGGGATTTCAGTAAATCTGTGTAAACTTTGAGTTACACTCTTTATTTGAATTTGTGTTACTGATTGAATACTATTGGTGAATTCTCTACAAGACTTTGTGCTTGTATTTATTCAAGTTGTTCCTGGATCTATTGTGGAGTATTTAGAAGACTTTGTGCTTCTAATACAATGCTAGTTACATATCTCAAAGGATTCATTGGTGAAAGCTATGAAATGACTTTGTGTCTTCATAAGTTTTCTTGTTTTATCATTTATCGTTATCATGCTCGTATTCTTAGTCTTTTCTTTAACAAGATAAGAATATTAGAATTACTACTTTGTTTTTAGTTTGAAGTTCTATCGAATTAGGAACTTAAAAATATGAAGCATTGTAAAACATATTCTCTAAAAAAAGAGAGAATTATGAATGTGACACACCCCCATCTCTTAATCGTAGTGTACATCATTGTGAATACTTAATTAGTTTTACTTAGTTTCAATAAGTAGTAAGAATGACGCCTCCGCTTTCTGAGAGAAGAGATTGTATCTCACACAACTATGGCTGAAATCAAGTTTTGTAATATGGTAAAGGGATTACATAATTTTCACCTAATAGGTTTTTGGAGACTCTACTGGGGACACAATACGCATTTTAAAGCCTCACACTTTCCTTTGAAGTATACCTGTGTACATTTTCATTGTAATTTATTTTATTGTAAGTTTTTCAAGCTTTCACCAAGGACATATAAATGGTTGCTCAAGGTCCTTAGGGAAATGCTTTTGGTCCTTGAGTCCAACTCTACCCATACATGCTCTTCCTGAAGTCTCACAGAAGAACTTTCCCACATTCTTTGGAGGTGGACAACATCCTGACAAGCATGTTGCTGCTTTCTGCATCACTTGTGGAGTTCATGGTGTTGAACACTTAGATGTATCTGTAAGGCTATTTGTGGAGAATCTCCAAGGTGTCATTACAGATTGGTTTTATCATCTAGCACCACGTACCATCACAAACTGGGCAACTCTCAAAGCCAAGTTTGAAGAAAGGTTCAAACCTCCAGAAGACACTCATGCTTTGTTGGCTCAGCTCACCCAGTTGAAGAAGAAATCTCACATGCCTATGCATGAGTTCATTGCTCTCTTCAACAATTTGACACGAAGAATCCCAACTATTGTTCAACCTACAACTAATAATTTGAAATGTTTCTTTGTAAATGCTCAAGTTCTCGAGGTTGGTTACCTATTGAGAAGAGCAGCCCCAACTACTCTTGCAGTTGTGTAGACCTTGGCGACATAAATTGAAGATGATCTCATTCATGCTAGGAAAATAAGAATTGAATCGAATGAATATAAATAAATCCCTTCTTTGGAGTTATTTTCTTCCATCACAAGGACATATCCTATGGTGCAAAGGTTGGAAAATGAGCTACTTGTCCTCAAAAAGCAACTAGCTCAAGGTGTGATTTCTTTGCCTCACAAGGACATACTAGGGAGGTCACTTTCAAATGTTGCTCATAATTTTTCTATTAGGAATCAAAAAAAGTTATATTCACCTTTGAAGAGGCGCTCTCTTGAGGCACCATAAGTAAAATCAATAGTGAAGCATCCTGACTCCAATCCAAGTGATTTCACTATTCTCATTTGGGAAAAGGAAGTAGATATAGCTAGTGACCCCCAATTCTAGTTTATGCAGTCTCTGAAAGCCATTGATGAAAAGAAAAAGGATGAAAGTCATTTTGCTAAAGTTTAAGTGAATGAAGACAATCTTGTCTTGAGATTTGAAAAGATGAACATGCACAAAGGTCTTAGTCAAGTTGAAAATAATGCATCCCTATTTCAAGGTCATGAACTTGAACACATGTTGAATAAAAGAACTTCCCAAAGGCATGATGAGGACCTTCTTATAAATAATTCATATTTTCCAAAGTTTGAAGATGGTGAAAAAAATATTGAGGTATGCAGTGCAGTCATATCCTCATCTGAATCACATGAAGGAGATCATTCCAATCAACATGAGGTTTCCATGGTTGATGAATCAGTTGTTCAAGTAGCAACTAGTAAGAAGCATTCAATATTTGACTGATCGAGGAGATGTCCCACAAGACATCTTGCTTGGTTGGAGGCCAATGGGAAGACAGAGGTTCCACTTGCACCTGAGCATGAAGATAAACTTGAGGATGCAGCTAGAGATGTATTTCTAGATGTGCGGGAGTAGTCTAAATTCAATGATTCATTTTGGAGCAACAATATATCTGATATATTTTTAGAGCTAGTTGAACCTGTTCATCTCTTTCAAGAAGCAGCGCCTCAACTTCATTTACATGTAGTTGCTAATGATCATGGAAGGCATTGCAAGCTGTTGAAGAAAGGAAGCTATTTTGTTGAACCTATGAATGGTTTTATTTGAGAAGGTTTCAATGATGGCTAGTTTTAATTAGGTAGGTTTTTACCTTTTCAATAAGTGCATTTGCATAAGTTTGTGTCTTGTTTTTCATAGAATTTCTTTGTATCAGTCTTGCTCAACTCTATTGCCCAATGGATGAATAAAGGGACTTTGGAGTCTAGAATTCTTCTCCCTTTATTTGTTTCAAAGAATGATTGAAGGAAGCTCCCCAACTAGAGCCAGTTGTTATCCTCAAATTCAATGCGCTCAATTCATGGGATAACCCCTACAATTTTTTTTATTTCGTAGCCCACATACTCTAAGCACGTAAAATTAGGAAAATTGCATTGGTCCTCATGTTTGGTCCCTCATCCTCAAAAAGTCATTTTGAGCATTAACCTTTGTTAGTTCATCAAAATTTGCATTTTAAACCAAGTTGTGAAAATTTAGTTTTGGGAGTTAGAAAATTTTCTGCACATGTAGGAGCGTTGATTTTTAGCACTTTTACATTTACATGTAGGAGCTTTGTTTTTCACCGCTCTTACATATTTCATTCCTTATTCATTTTTTGACCATGTAGGAGCGGGGATTTTTAGCATTTCTACATCTCAAAACACAAGGCACATGCAGGAGCTCTTTTTTTCACTACTCTTACATATTTCATGCCTTGGTCATTTTCTGGCACATGTAGGAGTGTTGATATTTAGCGCTTTTACATATTACATGTAGGAGCTCTTTTTTTCATTGCCCTTGCATATTTCATGCATTAGTCATTTTCTGGCACATGTACGAGCGGGGTTCTTTAGTGCTTCTACATCTCAAAACACAAGTCACATGTAGGAGCTCTGTTTTTCACCGCTCTTACATGTTTCATTCCTTAGTCATTTTCTGGCACATGTAGGAGCAGGGCTTTTTAGCGCTTCTACATCTCAAAACACAAGTCACATGTAGGAGCTCTATTTTTCACTGCTCTTACATATTTCATGCCTTAGTCATTTTCTGGCACATGTAGGAGCGGGGTTTTTTAGTGCTTCTACATCTCAAATCTCAAGTCACATGTAAAAGTTCTATTTTTCACCGCTCTTGCATATGACATGTAAAAGCTACATTTTTCACCACTCTTACACTCAAGTGTCCTTCCCACATGCAAAAGTGTTTATTTTCATCGCTCTTACATATTTCATGCAGATTTGTTTTTCACTGCTCTTACATATTTCATGCAAAAGCTCTGTTTTTCACCGCTCTTACATATTTCATGTAGAAGCTTTGTTTTTCATTGCTTTTACATATAATATGTTGAAGCGTTGATTTTTAGCACCAAGAAGAATTTGAAGACGAAGCTTTCTCAATAGCTTCAATGAACAAAATGATGGATTTCTAGCTTATTTTAGATTTGAAAGGCATCAGAAAGTCTTCAATCTCATCAGAGGAGTTAACCTCAAGAATCCTCATCATCCCCAAAGTACACTCCAATGCTAGATAGTGTTGAAGTGCACATCATCATGAAGTTTTCATGGAGAAAGATGTTGAAGAAGGCCAAATTTTTCCTTAAATTAGATTTCCCAATTTGAGCATTTTTTATGCTTTATGTAAATAAGTTTCAACATTTTACATGTCATTTTAAAAAATGTAATTACATGTAAAAATAGAGATGTTTTCCTATATTCATGGACACCATTTTTAAATAAGTCAACTAGTTAGGTAGGATTTTCCTAAATTTTCTCTCCTCTCCAATCTATAAATAAGAGAGGATTCTTTTGTAATGGTTATCTTTTATCTTTTGCAATGAAGTGCTACCCATTTGAGAAGAAAATACATGAAACTTTGTGTTCATCTTTGTGAATCTAGTTTGATCAATAAAGAAGTGAATTTGCATGCCAAACTTTGTGTTGGAATCGATTATCTTTTGGATTTTATTAAAATTAGCAGCTATTAGTGACTAAGATTTGAAGGGATTTGAGTAAATCTGTGTAAACTTTGAGTTACACTCTTTATTAAAATTTGTGATATTGATTGAATACTATTGGTGAATTCTACACAAGACTTTGTGCTTGTATTTATTCATGTTGTTCGTGGATCTATCATGGAGTATCTAGAAGAATTTTTACTTCTAATACAACGTTGGTTACATATCTCAAAGGATTCATTGGTGAAAGCTACGAAAGGACTTTGTGCCTTCATAAGTTTTCTTGTTTTATCATTTATCGTTATCATGCTAGTATTCTTAGTCTTTGCTTTGACAAGATAAGAATATTGGAATTATTGCTTTGTTTTTAGTTTGAAGTTGTATCAAATAAGGTACTTAAAATTGTGAAGCATTGTAAAACATATTCTCTAAAAAATGAAGGAATTATGAATGTGATACACCCCCATCTCTTAATCATAGTGTACATAATTGTGAATACTTAATTAGTTTTACTTAGTTTCAATAAGTAGTAAGAAGGGCACCTACTCTTTTTGAGAGGAGAGATTGTATCTCACATAGCTGTGGTTGAAATCAAGATGTGTAATCTGTTAAAGGGATTACATAATTTTCACCCAACAGGGGGCAACCTTCCTTTCATGACATAGCTCTACTTGGAAACATATGTTTGGCATAGGGCTTTCCAAATAAAGCTCTCATGTAAATTGGCATTTATCATATTCTTCTTTAAAGTAATTTCTCACAACATGGTGTTTAGCAATTTATTTAAAGTGGGGGCATGCATGTCCCTACTCAATGTTTTCTTCAAAGTGTGGTATTCTTACTTCATGTGATGTGTCTTCTTGGCGGTGTCACTGGGTTTGATGTCCTTCAAGAGCATGACCTTTCTTGGAATATGACATTCCTCTTAGTGGTTTAATGCTATGGCTTGCATTCCGCAAGTCGTGAATCTTTTATCCTTGACTAGTCCTCTCTTGGTGACATTAAGCACGATGTTCCCTAAGGTGAGACATTTCATGAACTAAGAAAAACCCCTTTGATTATCTTATTTCATTTAAACCTTTTTCATGGCCACCAAGCATAACACAACTTGCTTGCTAGTGGAGCTTCTTTTTTTTCATGAGTGCCTAGCATAATGCAACTTGCTAGCCTTATGACCATTTTTGTGGCACCTTATCAAAGTTATCAAGAGGTATAACTTTTAGTATGATTGATGTATGGAGGCCTTAGACCTAGTATTACTTTCCCATCAACCACCTTTTTGGGGCTCACCTAGTGGACAACGAATTTCACTAGCCCATGTGAGTATATTTTGTTTGCATAGTGGACAAGGGGTTTCCACTTGTGAACGTTTTTTGGACAAACAAATAAGGATTGATCCATACCTATTGGAAAAATAGTTGAGGCTTGATCCACCCTTTTCTCTTTTCTTTCTCCATCAATTTTGGCATTGCATGCTTGTGTATCTTCTCTTGCTAATGTATATCATACGTATATGTGTGTTCCTTTGTGCTTATGTTGTTTTTCTATGGGATCTTGATCTTGGGGGCTTGCATAACCTCCTTGATCTTTTTCATCCTATCTCACTAACATTTGTACACTTGGAACCCTCTTGACACTTATTTTTCTACTTTAGTGTGAGCTTGAGCATAGGGCTCATCCTCTCACTAAAGTGGGGGCTAAATGTAGTGTACAAAAATGTACACCTTTACATTTTCACTCTATGTTTGGGTCCTTTAATTTAATTGGAATTAATTAAGCCTCTAATTAGCCCAATTATGCATTTAAAATTCTAATTAATCCCATTTTCTAAAAGGGAAACTTTTATTAAACAAGTGCAAACATTAATTAAATTTCCTTGGAAATTAAGTGTCCCTGATTTAGGTCCTAAGACCCATTCACCCAAGGGAGAATGGGTCCTCCTTAAGTTGAGGATATCAATTTTTAATATGTTTTTGGTGGAATTTTTATGATTCAAATTGAAATTACAATTGTCAGCATTTGATGTATAATTGTCGGGAAATTAGAAAATTACCTATAAATACAAGGTCTTTTTGTCAAATTCAAATCCTAAGAAATCTAATATTTTTGAAGGAGCAAGATTGTAGTAAATATTATTGTCAAGAGCATTCAAGAGCATATTTATCAATCTCCTACATCAACATTCAAGATCTCAAGCATCATGTCAAAGTTATTTGCATTCGTGCATGTTTTTGGAGCTAACATTGTGATGTAGGTTTCAAGCACTCAAACATCAAGATCAACATCCAATCAAGCCATTTCATGCAAGATCAAGAACTTGGAGAGATGTGTTAGAATTCAATCCTCTAAGGATCTCTAGTAAATGGTTTGGTGAGTTGCAATATAGCATTATTCATTCATCATTCCTTACATTCATGTTTCATTTTATTTCAAGGTTTAATTGCCAAAATGGGGTTTCACCAAGGCAAACCCACATTCACCAAAAACAAATAATCTTTTCCTCTCCTTGTATGTGCAGATTTGTAGGTGAAGAAGGATTGAAGATTGATTAAAAGTGCAATTTTATAAAGTTGTCAAAGTTGTCATCAAAGTTGTCAAGACATAGAATCTTACTTGTAGAATTTAATTTTTAATTTATAACAATGAGATCCAAAAAAGATAGAAGTGTAGATCCAGGACCAGAGGACTATGTGATTAGATTTTAGATCCCTGTAGTAGGACCCATTCGCCCTAGGGTGATTTTTTCCTAGGACGACACTCAACAACAACTTTTGGTGACTGGTACACATCAACTTACCCTTCTTAGGTCTACTAGAAGTTTTTTTTTATTGATTTATGCTTTAAATTGATGATCCAATTTTTACATTGCATAATTGAGTTCATTTACTATTTTTAGATTTTTTTCCCAAAGTGTTGTTCAGGGAGATTTTACCTCGTCTTCTCATAAGGAAATTTAAAATATCTCCTATAGGGTTGACTCACCTAGGGTTGAAAGTCAATCTTACCTTTGGGGATCTCATTTCCTAATGAAATATGAGAAAGATGGGTGCACCACATATTCAATCACCCCATTTTGATAAAAAAATCCCCTTTTTCCTTTGTCCACATTAGAAAAATAAGTTTGGAGGCTTAATTCCACCTAAGCCCACTGCTTGCATCACACTTGGCACCTGTTTTGAGCATCGATGGAGGTGTTTCTATCGGGGACGCCCATGCAGTGCATAGATGTCTATGTGGTGCACTTACGTCCCTAACAAATTCTTGTGTCTGGGGCCTACAGAGGCATTACACTTCCCATTGGGGGTCTATTTTTAACACCCTCCTTGGCCAACCGACCCGAATATGGCCATTTCTCTTCATCTCTTCTTCATATTCACCCCTTGAATAGGAATTTTCACCTCTTCACCACTTTGGACTTCATTCACAAGCTTCATAGTCTCTTCACAAGCTCTAAGTAGCTTCTTCACCATCCCTTCAAGCTCCAAACACTTTACACTTCACAACAACAACATCAACACTCCACCACTTCAGTAGAGCAAGTGTAGAACAAAACACCATTGCAACAGAGGCTTGATTTCCTCTCATTTTCTCCCCCATTAGACTTGACTGCTCTTGGTGGAGGTGGTAAGCTTTCACTCCTCTCCTCTATTACTTGGTTGAGTAGCATAACACTATTTTGTAGTGCTTTAGTGCTCTTTACTTCATTTCTACTTTTCTCTCTATCTATCTGGCTATCCATGGAGGTGGGAACACCAAAACGAGGTCTGACTGAGGTAGGCCCCTATACAGCCCCAACAATCTCTCTCTCTGTCTCTCTTGTGTGCAGGTATTGAAGAAACTCACGAGTTGGAAACTTCATCACTCGCACGGTTGTAAGTATTTATTTTCTTCTTCTCATCTTTATCATTTACTCTTTACTTTATCTAAGTTCTGTCACTTTCTGTTGTTCTATTGTATTCTATGGTTTTTGGCATTCAGAGTAGAAGTGATCCTTTAGGAATTTTTTGAGATAAAATTGCTTTCTGGTCTATACAAGATGCCAGCACACCTCTAGGATGCCAGTGTGTTGCGCTATTGTTCATTTTCTGCATTGTCACCTATTTTCTGCATTGATGTCCTTTGGCCAAGAGCTTGTCAGTTTGTCCAAAAGATTTATGACCTACTCTTTCAGATTCTAAAAATTCTACGTTGTTTCATTGAGGTAGTATAGGGAAGTTTTCCCTATGAGGCTCTCTGAATGAAGAGAACTTGTGAGTAGTGAATCCCCCTATATTACATTTTGGTGAACCTAACATGAAGAATAGTGTTCTTCAGAAAACTGGGAATTTATTTACCCCTACTTGGCAGGCTCATAACTTTTGACTTAGTGGTCGGAATTTAGAACTGTTTGCACTGTTGGAAATGTATCCTAGAGAACTTGTTCAAATACTAGTGCCTTTGGCAATTGAATTTTAGGGACTGACGCAAGTTCTGACTTCAGATTCCACTCCGGAGACCTTTGAAAATACGATTTACTAAAACATAGAAAATACCAAAAAAATTGTAATGGATTTAATATCTTCTTTTATTAGTTTTGTATCTAATTTTGTTCAAAATGTAAATGATATTCCATTTCATGCATGTGATGCTGACTTAGCTTTACCTATGTCACTTGGTACCTTTGATCCTTCTCACAAATGTCCTCTTGCTTTAGAGTATATTTTGTTGCAAGAAGATGGAATAATTGGTACCTTTCTTAATGTTACTCTACCTTCTCTTCATTCCAATGCACTCTCTTCTAGAGACATTGCATTTGTGGATGATGAATCTCATCTTTGTTCCGATGCACTCTCCTCTAGGGGTGATGCATTAGGGAATGATGAACCTCCTTCCACATTTGATTCTCCCTGGATCGATGTTGAGAATGTTTCTTCAAATAATTATTCCACGTTTGATCCTATTTGGATTGATGTTGAGAATATGTATTCAAGTAATTATTCTACTAGCTGTGATGATTCTGTAAATGTAATCCATGTCTTTGTTGCCCCTCAAAGGCCTAAGAGACCAATCATTTACGTGACTCTAGTTAGTCCTGCTTCTAAAAGGATTTGTTCTATCGATGGTATTCCATTTGATAGTGACTCTCCTGATATCTTTAAGGCTCCCTCTTATAGAGCAGTAGCCCATACTTATGAAGGTAGTATGAATAAACAACCAAGTCTTCTTCAAGCTCCTAAACCTATGACTAAAGTACCTAGTGATAACGATCTTGTTGAGCAACCTCGAGTTCCTCCGGATAAGATCTCATTGTGGGAATTTCTTCAGTCTACTCTGGTTTACCAAGGAATGCTTTAGGAAGCCTTGCAAAATATCCTCTTGCCTTCTTTCACTAGGTTGATGGATGCTAATGCATTTGTGGTGTATATTCATGCGGATTCATTGAATATTATGTTTTATCCACATGAGCTCCTACCTCCAAAAGTAAAAAAGCAAGCGGACCCTCTAATGATTATAGTCAACATTAATAAAATCGGCATTAGACATACTCTTGTTGATGCTAGGTCAACACTTAATGTATGTAGCATTGATCTATTTCCTAAGATTAATATTGACTCATCTTCAATTAATACTTCTTCTATTGTCATTCGTGGGTTTGATAATGTTGTGCGAAAAGCTCTAGGTATGATAGTATTACCTTTGTAGCTTGGACCCATTACTGTACCCACCCTTATTTATGTTATGTCAGAAAAGTTACCTTATAAACTTCTCCTTGGTAGACCATGGATTCACGCTATGGGTGCAATCCCATCTACCTTGCACAAATCTATTAAGTTCATTAATAACAATGAAGTAGTCACAATCAAGGCTGACCCTGATGCTATGCACTTATGTGAGATGGCAGTAGCTGGTTAGGCTTCGGTTGTGCATACTCTTATTCCTTCAACATCTTCCAGTGCGTCAATGTTTACTCCAACAGTACCCACTACAAAGGATACTCTTGAGATAAATGTCCCTAAGATGGATCCTTCTAAAGTAAGAAATATTAAGTCTACTCTTTTTACCTCTTCTTAAAGGAATGCATGTCTTGGTGATGATTGGGGTCCCTTAGACTTTACAAATTCCTTCATTCAGGAATATAAAGTCAACTTGATCTGCTTAGACCTTTTGACAACATCATCCACACCCACTGTCAAAGATGGTCACTCTTCTGTATCGCGGGGTAAGGTGAATGCAAGTTGTAATGTCCTTAGTGTTGATCCTCCTTCCGAGGGAGAAGATTACGCTTCTGCTAAAGAAGATAACATTAACGGTCCTATTAAAGAGGATGATAGCAGTCCCATAGAAGAGTGTGATCCCCATTGTTGGGAAAATGCTCTTTATGAGGATCCTCCTTTTCAAGACTTGCAAACACATTATGGCCCCGACTTTAAGCTTGTCTCTAAATATGGCTATGAGTGTAAAGGTTGTGGATGTAATGAACAAGGCATTCAAGTCCCTATAGAATTTAAACCCCATAAGGATAATCTAGGGCTTGGTTACTTGAATGAATGATCTAAACAGAAGCCATGGCTGAGTGACATGAATTCTTCTCAACCTCATCCTGTTGAGAAGATTCTTCCCCCATTGTCTTCTATCTTCATGCTTTCTTCTTCTTCTTGTGAGAAGTCAAACTTTCTCCACAAGAAAAAGGTTTGCTTCCCACTCCCCATCCTTTATCTGAGCAAGAGTGTATTTTGTTGCAGCTTCTAAAAGTCTGCTTAATCACTCTTCCTTCTCCTACAGGTAACAAAGTTCATAAACGTGATGAAGGAGGACATCCTTTCTATGCATACCATCAAGTGCTTGGTCATTCCACTAGTGAATATAAGGTCTTGAAAGATAAAATACAACATCTTTGTGATTTAGGTGCCATCAAACTCCTGTTTGATTGATGCACCCTCCTTTCCTTTGCATAACAGGTGATATTGAGGTTTACCTCTATCCTACCCTAAGAATATTGCATGGTTCTCCTCCCCTATATGTTGGGGGCAATGATAACTCACTTCAGAGACGTGTGTCTTTCTTAAGGACCTCCTCTCTCTTTATATATATATATAAATATGGGTATGTGCAAGATCATGATGGGCCAAAAAGTGGCGATATGATGGGTATTTGTAGGGTATGTGGCTAACAAATTTTTTTACCCAAAACTGATGAAATGAAAAGGGTTTTTAAAGGAGATTCTCAGCTTTCCACCAATATAAATTATGCTTTACTTTGAATTTAATAAATAGTTATTATTCATTTTCTATTTGAATTATGACTAAAGTCCTAATTGATAGGCTAATTGAAAAACATCTATAGCTTTCAAATGGTATTACATTTTGGAATCCAAAACATGCATCACATTCTATGCTTCACATACTATAGGATTAAAAAAAAAAATTGAATTTCATGAAGTTTTGACCAAGTTAAGGTGGTTAGACATACAAGTTTTTATATTTTTAAAAGTTGTAATAAAAATTCATAATTAATTATTTACTTGGAAAAATTACAAAAAGTATGCATCACATCTGGACATGAGTCCTCTACTTATGACTAAAATCTTATAAAAATAATTATCATTTTATTGTGGTTAGGGGTGGACATACACCTACTTATTTTTCCTTGAAATTTAGTACTATTGCATTGAAATTTCAAATTTTCACCAAATAGATTTTTTAAAACCTAGTAGTTTATAAACTACATTCAATTTTCTACAAATTCTATTCTTACATATTTTTGAAATAATATGGATAACTTATTCAAATTTTTAGCCAAGTTTCCTAACTCGATTTTTCTAATTTTTGCCACTTAAGGGCATGTTTCTTCCATGATGATCCTGCATATATATATATATATATATATATATATATATATATATATATCTTTTAGATGAAGCATCCCTTGAGTGGACCCCTTTTCTCTTTTGAAGGGTTCCCAAGGGACCTCTTTGAAATCTTTTATTTCAAACAAATTCTTTCATGTCTAGCTTGGGGGTAGCCTGACTAGACCTCAATTTTCAAACAGTGCATCCCTTGAGTGGACCCCTCTCCTTTTTGAAGGGTTCTCGAGAGACCCTTTTGAATTTTTTATAGTCTGTGTGACCAACCACTTTTTGACATGTTCTATCTATGGGTAGACATGTCGCCGCTTTTGACACACTCTATCTGCGGGTAGACATGTCACAGATTTCTAACTTTGCAGAGTCCACTTTTCTAGGTTTCCTCCATGTGAGAGATCTTGGGGTATACCTCTCTGCAAGACCGAGAACCTGTAGAGATCTTTTACATTGGGTGATATGGGTTTCCTCCTTGAGTGGGGTTTGCTTTTATCACTGCTTTCATTGTGCGGATTCTACTCCTGAGTGGGCTTTTCTTTCACCACGTGCTTTTGGGTGATACGAGTTTCCTCCTTGAGCGAGGATTGCTTTTATCACCTATCTTGGTGATATGGGTTTTCCTCCTTGAGTGGGGATTGCTTTTATGAACTCTTTTGTGGTGCAGGTTCTACTCCTGAGCGGGTTTTGCTTTCACCACATGCTTTTGGTGATACGGGTTTTCCTCCTTGAGTGGGGATTGCTTTTATCACCTCTTTTGTGGTGTGGTTCTACTCCTGAGCGGGTTTTTCTTTCACCACACACTTTGTTAATCTATCTCTTCTCTCTTGTATATATCAGATCAAGATCTGCAACATTTTCTTCATCTTGAGTATATTCTCCTTCTTTGTTCATCTTAAAGTTCTTCTATGTATTGTTTGCGGATGACGCATAGTATTGAGACAACCTTCTAAATCGAGGTCTCTTTACTTTGCTGACTTGAATCCTTTAGCTTTTTATGCTCTAACATTGCTATTTGTTGTAGGTTCTTCTTGTCTAATGCATTATCTGCTTCCTCGAAGGTTTAGGTATACATTTCTAACCTTAATCTTTCTTGATCGACTTTATCGAGCACTCATCAATATTCATGCTTGCTAAAGTGGGGGAAAAATGTATAAGAGCAAATTTTCACCCCATGTGCAAATCCCCTTTTTACCTTTGTCCACTTTAGAAAACAAAGTTCGGAGGCTTAATTCTACCTAAGCCCGCTGCTTGCATCACACTTGGTGCTTGTTTTGAGCGTCGGTGGAGGTGTTTCTATTGAGGATGCCCGCATGATGCGTAGACATCTGCATGATGTACTTACGTCCCTGACAAATTCCCATTTTTGGGGCCTACAGAGACATTACACTTCCCATTGGGGGTCAATTTGTAATGCCCTCCTTAGCTGGCTGACCTAAATATGGTCATTTCTCCTCATCTCTTCTTCATATTCACCCCTTAAACATACATTTTCAGCTCTTCACCACTTTGGACTTCATTCACAAGCTTCATAGTCTCTTCACAAGCTCTAAGAAGCTTCTTCATCATCCCTTCAAGCTCCAAACACTTTACACTTCATAGCAGCAACATCAACACTCCACCACTTCAGTAGAGCAAGTGTGGAACAGAACACTATTACAATAGAGGCTTGAGTTCCTCTCATTTTCTCCCCCATTAGCCTTGAGTGTTGTTGGTGGAGGTGGTACAAGATTTCACTCCTCTCCTCTATTACTTGGTTGAGTAGAATAACACTGTTTTGTAGTGCTTTAGTGCTCTTTACTTCATTTCTACTTTTCTCTCTATCTATCTGGTTGTTCATGGAGGTGGGAACACCAAAATGGGGTCTGACTAAGGTAGGCCCCTATACAGCCCCCATGTTTTTTCTCTCTCTCTCTCTCTCTTGTGTGCATATATTAAAGACACTCATGAGCTAGAAGCTTCATCACTGACATGGTTGTAATTATTTCTTTTCTTCATCTCATCTTTATCATTTACTCTTTACTTTATCTCAGTTCTGTCACTTTCTGTTGTTCTACTATATTTTATGGTTTTTGGCATTCAGAGTAGAAGTGATCATTTAGGCACTTTCTAAGATAAACTCACTTTTTGGTCCGTATGAGATGAAAATGCGCCTTTGGGACACCAAAACACCCCACTGTCATTTGTTTTCTACACTGACGTCCTTTGGCCAAGAGCTTATTGGTTTTTCCAAAAGATCTTCGTGACCTACTCTTTCAGATTCTGAAATTTCCACATTGTTCTATTGAGGTAGTATAGGGAAGTTTTCCCCATGAGGCTCTTTGAATGAAGATAACTCGTGAGTAGAGAATCCCCCTATATTACAGTTTCACAATCATCATTGATTATATCTCTAACTTTAGGTTTTAAAATTGATATTACAACATAAGAAATTAATACAACCTAATTATAAATATTTTTAAAATGGCTTAAGAAATCAACTATTTAAACTTTGAAGTACAAAATAAAAGTGAACAATGCACACTCTCAAAATTCCCTAATAAGGATAAGACATTTTGTTAGTACAACCAAAAATAGTTGTCTTTATAAAGTAGTTACGAATCCAACCATAGCCAATTAGGGAAGCTTGATATCCATCTTTTTTCATTTGAAGCTACACACCCTCCAAGTTTTTCAGGTCGAGATTCACTTTGCGGTCTAAATTATTTGTAAGGATAAAAGGAGTATATTTCTAGTTATATCTAGTGGTTTAAGTTTAAATTTTGACTATAGGTTCTAGGTATGTTCCAATTGCTATCAGTAATTCTATTTTAAGAAGTGCAATAGTTATGTGTTTTCATCCCATTGGTCTTAAACCATCTAGGAGTTGTGTTATACATGCTTAGGGATTCAATGATATTGGATTCAACATATCCTCATGATATATAATAATATTCCATTGTATAAAGAAAAATACCTACTACTTTAAGGCTTTGACCTAGTCATAACATCAACGATCATGCCCCACTTATTATTTCCACTAAATGTTTTTGTCAACAACTTTACATGTCATCGTAAATCTTTCTAGAATCTAGGTTTTATAGTTCCATGACTTCAAAATATAAGTAAAGAGGGGAGAATGTGATAAGGGAAGGAGACAACCAGGCCTAGCTAAAAAAATAATTCATTTTCATCATTTAAATAACATTTCCCTTTTGTATCCATACAAGGAGTACCTAATAGAAAAATAAAAGGACCATTTCAGTATCCAGAGGATTGGGGAACCACCTTCATTAGAAAACATGCTATGAATAAATAAATAAATAATTGCATGATCCAACATACCAGTCATCTGGATAGAGCAAATATTTAACTATGATTACCATAATGTACTTTAATTTTTTTGTTTTCTAATAATTAAGTGTTTATCATCAATATGAATACTAAAACATAAATTTCCAATAGGATAAGGTATTCATGGGAGCATAGTAGCTCTCAAAAATTTTGTCTGATCTGACCAACCATCTTGTAATAGACAATAGACGAATATAAAATTAACTGTAGAAATATAAGAAAGGGCTACAAGCTAAACATGAAAATAAAGTCTCGAGAATGATGACCAAATTATATTTTTTCTTAGATGTCCTACTAGATCTGAATATCAACAATAAATATGGTCTTGGTTATTCAACTAAATTTTATGGCAGAGGGCTAATCAAGAGATTTAAGCAACTTTCACAAATATTCATTTATATCAAATTTTGATCACCCAAAACTTTTAGCTATTGGTTTGACCCAATTTTCCTATTCATTCTTATGTACTTATTGCAATTTACTACTCTCTGAAACAAGAGTTTTATTTTATTTTCATGTAACATTGCAACAAATAACCATCCATTGTTGTCATTGGCTTATTATCAATTTCAATCAATCTAAAATTTTTAGATCTTTTCAGCCATGTTCATATTTAGAAGGTAGTATAATCTCATCTACACTTCATGTGAACATGTTTAGCTTAAGAATTTCAAATGGTGGACAACAAGTTAGATTATTTTATTAAAGAATCACCTTGAAATGCCTCTCTATGAATATGATTAATATGGGAGTAAATATTTACATGTGTTGTCCATTTTCAAATTTGTAAATATCATCAAAGTGCAAGTTTGTATGGCTTCTATTGGCCAAAACACATCACAACAATGATTCAAATAAATTTTCTAGTGATTGTTGCTACAAGATATTTTTTATTTTATTGGCTTAATAGATTATATTACTTATTTAAGGAAAAACATATTGATATTTTTGTTGCATGGCTATCTAGAACTCTTCCACCAAAACTATTGTAAAGAATAAAAAATAAATAAAACTCATTGAAACCATGGCAAGTGATTTACCTCAAGATTTTGTATAATTTGTGCCATTTAGGTGTAGTTGGTAGGTATAACACCCATTTCCAAACCCTATACCAACATCCTCTTTGCAAGATAATTACAAGATCTGAGAAATAAAGGGCATGAATGAGCTTGCGGGATTCTTTGATTGCATAGGAAGCAATAGTCGATTCAAGTGCAACACAAGTTATCTGCTAGCAATGATGGCTAATGATATACATAAAATTACAACACTGAAGGCCTTGTAAATATTTTTAATTTTATTATTTATTTATGAGCAATAATACTAGTTTTTAAGTCTAACTTTTTTCCAAGAATAATAACTATTTTCTTAGATCATGCTTGTTAGCCCTCGCATATAAAATTATACTCTTATACATATGGTAGTCTTTTGTTTGGTAACTAATATTAAAAGAAGACTCAATTATTCCAAACCTTTGGATTAACAATTGAATAATAAGGAAAGTGTATATTTTACTTTGAAAAAATTTAAACCTAAAATAAAGGACTCATAAAAGTGTTAGTTGTAGAATTTAAGTGATGGTTTTGCAATGCTACCACTAGTATAAATTTCATAAGTGAGTTGGGTGAATCCCAATAATTGTTCCCATGCACCATATTGTATGTTGAGAGTTATGATCAGATTATTCTTCCATACACTACTACTAACAATCCAACACTATGCAATGATCAGATCACATATTATCAACAATGAGATTGATGGTTATCAAGGTTGTGTTATATAACAGTGATACTTGTTATACAAAAATGTTACTCCAGTTTTCAATAGCATGCATAATTTTAAAAACTCTTCTATTTGTTATGTATTGATTAATAATATATAATAGTTAATAAAATTAAAATTAAAATCATAGAAAGAATGAAAGTGAGAAGCATAAGTAGCATCAATCTTTTATTTATTACTATATATAAAATCATCTCGTAAATAAAGAATATGTCTACAACTAATCAAATATTTTGATTCTAAAATTCATCTATAATACCTTTAATATATAAATATAAAATGGTGTTGTAATGCTCAACAATTGGTTGGGCCTCACATCCTCCCCCACTATGGCTAAACTTCCTCTTGGAATTTGACAAGGGGTAGAGCGCCCACACTATATTTAATCTAAAATATGATCAACCTATCATCTATAGGCCTCTCAATAAGAATCCTAGAAGGAGGAAGTTTCTATTGGATCACCAATACATCTTCATCCATATCCTCAAGATTAACTAGGTAGTCAAACAAAGACCCAACAATTGGGTCACAACCTGTAATGGGGTTATTGATTGTGGGTTTTGGGGTACTTCTACTCTGGATGAAGAGGAAGCACCTAAAGTTCTTGGATGCATCTATGGGACATTGGCCAGAAATTGGCTAGTATTATCAAGCATATTCATCATCCTAACTATGGGGTCCCTTATGTTGAGGAATGACCCTCTAAAGGATGGGTTATCCTTCATCCTTTTGTTCTCTACAATCTGGATCTTGACCTATAGCTCCCTTCTCTTAGTTTCTTGGCTCTCTAAAGAGAAATTCCTAATCAATTCTTCAATGTTATCATGTACATGATGATAGACTGATAATTTGTAGATACCCCTATCTTTGTTGATGAAACCTTTTGGATCAAATCTTCTAATTTTTTCTACCTTTAATTTGTAGGGGAGAAACTTATCTAGGAACAGCTCCATACCATCCCTATTCAATTCCATGAAATTTGAAAATTCTACTGCAGTAGGAAGAAGTGCATGATTTATATTGTTCTTGAAAGGAATCTTATCAAATTCATTTAGTTTCCACATGATCTCAAGAAAGGAAAATCTGTCAGGGACATCCTTAGGAAGCACATGGGGTGTAACTAGGGTCCCAAAAACTCTTATCACTATAGCATTTGAATAGAAGAATCAATCACCATAATTGTGATCAATCTTATTCTTTGGGATGAGGTCAAGAGGCCTCAAGAATATTATTATCTCCTTTGAAAAACCCCAATCAGTGGGGAGACTTTGACAAAAAAATTCTCAAAAGTAGCAACACATTCTTCTCCCCTACATGGCCCTTATTTGCAACTATGGTAGTCATACTTGTAATCCTGCATACAATATCATATGTAGTGGAAAAGAATAATTCTTGAAGCTTACAAGACCAGAGGGATCCCTCTTGATTACACAAAGGGAAATGTGAAATTGGTCAACAACATACCCCACAAAGTCATAGGGTCTATTGACATCCCTACTTTGAATGTCTACTACCAAGACCATCACATTTATAGGGATTTGGATCCAATTATCCATCCCTAAGACCTGTATCAATAAAAAATAGGTCTTTTGAAAGTAGGTCTCAAAGATGTCATAGGGAAAATGCTCCAAATCACCCTTGCCAAACCTCTACAACTCTTTTCTTGTCCCTTTGTCTTGAAGCAGGGAAACCACCTAACCCTATAATTGTCTTTGTTTCTCTCATACTCTTTGTTTGATGTACCTAGGTCAATTGACAAACGTGCATTAGTATCTAATTAAAATACCTTGCATACTTGGTCTCTATCAAATGACAACAATATTTAGCCATTGGTGTTGAATAATGACCTAGAATTGGGGTCATATGCCATGGCCAGCTGTCTTATCAATATACATTCATGAAGACATTGGGCACCACCAGCTTGTCCAATCTAAGGTTCTAAATGTTGAAAATTATCCTATCTAAATAGGGCTTCTTGTATGCATGCTTGAAAAATGCATATCCTTCATCTAGAATGATGGGGTCTATGCATTCACTACCCTAGTCCATGAGCTTGTCTATAACACCACCAAACCCTAGACAAACCTTTGGTCTCTTTGATAACCCTGGTAGTAAAGCTATTATTTTCTCCTCTAGCGGTCTTCTCTTCCTAGTTGAAGTTCAAGCCATTTTTTGGAATTACAGTGGGCTAGGGTTTATACTACTAACTAGGGTTTTAAATAATTTCTACCTAACTAAGGGTTTGAGAAAAATTTAGCAACGTATATCCCTAATAATTCACTATTTTATGGTTCTGAACTAACAACAATCTTTCCTACATCCTGATTTTTTCTTGAATTTAACTGAAAAGGTTTATTTACTTGTTTGAAATACCATAGAAAACTCTAATTAGCACTAAAAAAACCCTCATTCAATCTAAAAATCTTCTATAGCCATTTGATTACCTTAGTGTTTGTGAGAGAAATGAATTTCAATAAGTAATTTATCCTCAACATCATGAGCTCAACATATAACAAATAAAATACCATTTTCCATTACTTCCTTCGCATACTTGAATGTGTGACTAGTGAAAGAAATTTTACAAGTTTGAATGTAGCCTATAGATCTTCAAATCAATGGTCATCACACTAGTCAAAATTTTCATATGTGAAGTGACAACCTCCTTTTGTCATCATGAAAACATGTCACTATTTAGCTCATTTGCAAAGGGAAAATATGACAAAATATGCCTCCAATGATAGAAGTGCTCACCGTGAAGTGCCAAGATGTTGACACTTGTCATCATCTAGTGACTTAACTAGAGAAAAAAGATGGTCCCACCATTGCCCCACAAAGGCCTATGCCTTTGTGATAAAATTCAATGCATGCTTTAATACGTGTTGAAATTTCACCATTTCATGGAGGAAAAGTTTCAGAATTGTCAGAACTCTATGAAGGCAAGAGCTTTCATGAAATGTGCATGCTAAGATAACAACTTAAAGTGACTAGGGAATAGGGGACCAACTTCATATGAGACAAAAAGACTCAGCAGCTTGGGAATAAAACATTTGATAAAAAACATTAGCCCTCCTATGAAATGACAACCTCCTTTTTTCGTCATGCGAACAAGTGTCACCATTTTTTTCATTCACAAAGGGCGAATACAACAAAATAATGCCTCTGATGATAGAAGAACTCACCATGAAGTGCCAAGATGTCGATACTTGTCATCATCGTGTGACTTCACTAGAGCACAAATTTGGTCCCATCATGGCCCTGTGAAGGCTTGTGCCTTTGTGATAGAATTCAACACATGTTTTACGTGTCAATAGTTCACCATTTTATAGAGGAAAAGTGTTAGAATTGTTAGAGCTCTATGAATGCAAGAGCTTATGTGAAATGTACATGCTAAATAACAACTTAAAGTGACTAGGCAATAGGGTGACTAATATTAGACGAGACAACAAAACTCAACAACATGGGAATAAAGCATTTGATAAACAACATTAGCCCTCACAAATATTTGGACATGTGTCATCATTTTGGGGTATCGCAAGGCTAGAAAATGACAAAACTGAGCACTCAACAAAAAAAAGACACAATGCGATATTTTGACACATGTCCAAGACACCCCAAGAAAACAAAAAATATTAGGAAGGAAAAAATTATAGCTTAACAAAATATTAAAGGGGCACTTCCTAGCAAAAGGGGACACAAGACTCACAACATCGATGCCCATAAGTCTTAACTTAAAGACTAGTCAAAAAGTGAGTGATGTCAACAACAAAACATAAGAACACCAAGGTTTTAGAAAGCCCTAGATTGTAGACCTAACAACCCTAATTTAACTAGTTGAGAATCACCAAGAATTTAATATTTAAACTGTAGTTGATATTTTATATTGTATTCTATTAAAATTATACATCATATTGAATAAATTAACATATTATTAATATTTTAGTTGTGTTAAACATGTACTCAAAAATCGTTTAATGTGTATCTGGTAGTTGAAACCAAAATTTTTCTTCAATTGATAAAATAAATAACACGGATAATTGAGCATCAACACATTATTGAATTTTTTTTATTTATTTATTTTCAAATGAAGGAATACATAGAGGCAATGCAAAATCTTGCTCAAAGAGTCAAGATAACTCTACACAGAGCTGAGTTGGAACTTGGAAACTCATTTTATCAATATCAAATAATTCTATCAGCTTTTGTAGCAACTTCCACTGTTCAGGTGATGGAATTGTCATTTGTTCTAACTAATGTTGTCTAACTTGAAAATTTGTTAACAATGAATGATTGAAATTGGAACTTGACTTGAATGTTTCATTGAAAGTTGCATTCAAAGTTATCAATGGTTTGATGGAATCCAAATAGTTTGCCTCATCTGGGTTATGAGGAAATTGGTCCAAATCAATATTCCTTATACCCTTCATCTTCTTTTTGAAATCATCCTTTCCAATGAATCACTCATTTGTGTCAAAAGTCTCCAGTAAACCAAGTTTTGTGAAGTTCCTTACATTTTCATCCATCTTCATCTTTTTTGTAGCCAGATGCATAAATTCCTATGTTTCACACATTCTCAAACACTTTTGAATGATATATGGCAATGTCATTGAGACATCAATCTAATTATTAAAATCCCTTTTTATTTCTATTCATTGTCACTAGCTTTGTAGACTGTTTGTTGAAATTTATTTACAAATTTCTCTATTGTTAGTAGATTTTTGTTTTCCATTAAATATTTTTTGAGCTTCCTATAATGTAGTCTCATAGCATCAATCAATTGAAACAATTCACACAAATGATCAATTCTCTACATTATTTCCTCCTAGATATTTTGTTTCATATGCCTCATTATTTATCTACAAAATGTAGTTAACTTTTTTTTACAAGAGTTTATTTCATTTTCTACTTCCCTCAGCTTTGCCACCAATCTTTCATTTTTTTTTCTCTCTTTCTCCAATTTTTTCACACTGTTAATTTTCTTTCCCCAAGTTTTATTTTAATTTTTTTGAACTGGATTTTTCCTCATCATATTTCATTTTTCTCTCATCCAACCATTGCATTAGTTCATACAATTCCACCTTTGTTTGTTTATCCTCTTTGCTTGTAAATGTAGAGGTAGATTTTTTAATTCTTTTCTTCTAATTCATTGGTCTTGTTATCTACTGCTTTCCTCTTTGCTTTCTCATTTGCTAGGTCTTCCTATAACTTTTCTATTTGAATCTACAATTTTTTTTCTTTCTCTTTATTTAGCAATGATGTGTACACCAATTCATTGTTCTTCTTTGATACATTAATTTTGTCAAAAAAATTGTATTTAGAAAAATCCAATTGGAAACTACTCACTTAAAATTTAATGTGATTCATCTAATTTTCTAGTTTATTTTGAATTGTGGGAATAATAAACATGTAATCCATGATTTATTTATTTGGGAGAAATGTGGTTAATACCCTGGTTATTGTAGGCTCTAAAGTTATAGTAGACGAACTCTCTATCAGTTGCTTCCTTTCTTTTTTATATAATTCTAATTTATTTTCATACTCACCATTGTAATCAGAACCTAGGGACACAAAAATAATGGCATGCTTGAATGGTGAAGGCTTTGAGTACTTGTAGTTGCTATTGCATCCACACTAATTGGAGGAGTGCCTAGAAATAACTCCTTTAGGGTGGAACTTGTAGTTGGACTTGGACTTGTCATAATCCTTGCCCTCTTCAGTATGCCTTGATCACTGGTGTTTGTGTGGTATCTTGTATTGTTTTCCTCTTGTGTGTAATTTATTGTTGTAGCACATGTTGACCACTACTAGTAGTACTACCCATACCATCGCCACCAGTGGTAGTGCCAGGTACACTAGTTTCTCCACCATGGGCATGTTCTAGTTGTGATTGTATCTGACCATGAGGATAAGGATTTGAAGCTTTAAAAAAATGAATTGTTTTAGCTATACTTGTATTCCCTTGGTCTATTTTATCTACTCTAATTCCTTTTTTATCAATTGGTTTTCTAGGGTCTACATTTACTTCCATCCAAACACCTTTTCCTTGGGATCCCATAGGGCCACCTTCATAACCCATTTTTCAGCTATGGTTTCTCTTGAAGTAAATGTTTTTTTTTTGTCTCATTTAAACCAGATTTGACTTTGCTTGTATCATCAATTTATTCAAATTCATCATTAGTTTCTTGATCTTCGCATTCATTGGGATGCTCTATATTCTAGAAATTACTAAACTCAAAATCTTATTTGATCTCTCCAAACTCTACATTAGTTTTTGGTTCACCTAGCTCCTTCCTCATAGACCAAAAGGAATTAATTTTTTATTATGACCAATGTTTTCTATAACATCCTTATCTAGAGAATATGAAATTTTTACTCTACTAGATGGTTTACCACTTTTTTCATAAAAAATATTGTACCTCCTAATTCAATTCTTTGCTTCTGTCTATTGGTTCAATGCCATAATTTTTGTTGAAAATTGTTCAAAAGAAATAACTTTCTCAACAACAGTTTTCTCCATTATTATTTTGACCTCATCCCAAGAATCCTTATTTCTCAAGTTTTCAAGCAAGGCTTCACTTTGATGTTGAATTCTACTTACAACATTCCTATTGGCCATAATCCTTAATTTAATGGTGTCACATGGATCTTACTGCCAATGACATACATTAAATTTAAAAAAAATCAAAAGATCATGTGCCACACTAAATGCTTTTCTCTCAAATGTGAACCCTACACATGAAAAAAGTAAAGAAGGAAATAAGGTCTTCTTTTACTGATTGACAAAGTATAGTTCATCAGTACTCTCCATTTTCCTTATATATTCCAATGCAAAAACCCTTTCTATCACATGTATTGGAGGTTTGTATGGCTCTACTCTTGATCCATAAAATTTTAGCAAAGTATATCCTTCAATTAAGTACCAATCAACCAATTATATTTATTTTCCTAGTTGAATGCAATTTATACAAGACATAGGCAATCTAGGAATTGGAGTATTTGTAATTTCTTGATACAATGGAGCCAAAAAGTAGTCTACAAAATGATTGTAGTTCCTTTGAGAATCATGCATCCTTATCTTAGTGGTCCAATCATATAATGGAGCCATTTTATTTTCCTCAACATTCCTATAGGACTGAATCCGAATCTTGTTGGTTTGAAACATTCCACTAAATTTGAATTAAAAGAAATAGCATAAGTAGGTTGTGAACCTAAATGTCTTAGAAGAACCTCCTTTAATCATTAAAAAATGTTTATGCATGGAATCTTAAATGTGCTCAAGAAAGTTATATTTGACAAGTTGTCCATTATAATGGATATTAAATATCATTTCAAGGAGGCTTGCACCCACTTCTCAATTGCTATCCAATCTGAGCCAAAATGCTAGCATGGAAATAGTATCCTAAACCTATGGTCTAAAAATTATAAAATCATGAGGCTTATGATTACTTTTCAATAAGTTTATTTGACAATTTAGAACTATTTTATTTAGAAAATTATTTTTATCCCTTTCACCTACTGCTTCATAATCACTAGCAAGATTTTCTAGGTCAATGTGGACTTTCCAAATTATTCGGTTGTAAACCCCATCACATTTACAAATTCTTTTGCAAAAATGGATAACATTTCTTCTTTGCTATCTTTATATTAACAATTACTCTTTTTTTATCATCATAATTGTGGACACAGACTATGATAAATTATGGGCAAGGGAAAAGCTCACGTAACATCATGCACCTTAATCCACTTACCCATGGTGTACTAAAACTATTAATTTTCATTTGGTTTGCAACCTTATCTCACATGAAAATATAATTTATGAGGTAAGCCTACCATAGATTTCAGGATTATAAATATCATGGTATTCATCAATGAAACCTGTGGTTTTAAGCACTCCAACATAATCTATTTTTCTATTTGATTTTTATTTTCCTTTCCCAACGACTTTGTCTAGTCTTCTAGTGGTGGTAGACATGCTTGTACAGTGTGAATTCCCTCTTAATTCCTCCTTAATTTTTCTTAATTTTCTCAATTTCTCAAACTTAAATCCAACGTTTGACAAAATAAGATTTTAAGAAATGATGAAATGTATCCGTAAGAATTTTGTATTGCACTTACCCAAATTTTGATTCTTAAAAATATTAATATTGATAGGTGTGGACTAGCTTTGTTGGAACCCAAAATCTCCCTAGTGCATTATAATGAGCAATCTGAAATCTCCCTATGTGATGACCCTCTCACTTAAAAATGAAATCACTTAGTAGTAGAAAGTTAACTTCCTTTTTCTTTGAATATTAAATTGAATGAAACATCAACATGTTGTCTCCAAACTATAAAATTAGTACATTGCATTTATGTATAGACACTTAGAAATAAATTAAACAGTTGTCCTGCATTGATAAAAAATTCTCAACCATTGATCTTTGTAAATCTAATAGTTATAGGGTGATTTTGAAGGTTTAAGTTCACAATCTTAGTGCCCTATGCATTTCATTCCAGAATGCAACTACAACCATCCATAAAATGTTCATTGAATGGTTGATTAATTTATGATATAAATAATAAAAATGTGTTTTAATTTTTTTTAAAACTTTAGTGCGCTAGGATACACAATCCTCACGATATTTTCCTTTGATAGAAAACTCATTGGAGACATTGAGATGAGTCATGAAGTCCCTTTAAGCCCAGAGCTATGGCTTAGGGGGAGCTATAATGAATACTCTTTACCCCCCACCAAAAAAGAGATTTTGAAACTACATCACGAAGATATGTGATGAAGAAAAACATGCTAGATCTATTGGTGAAAACTATAGAAGAAAATATGTCAATGCAGAGATTTGTGGAGCTTCAAAATATGGTTGAGCATATAGTTTTAGGGTTTCCAACTTTATAAATTGAAGCATTTATTATAGAATTAGGTCAAATCGAGGTGTTAAAAGAAAATTTCAAAGGAAAATTCATTTTATCAAAAGAATTTGAAGGAGAATAGACTAGAGAAAAGAGAATTTGGAGAGTTCAAGGAAATTCAAAGTTGTAGAGCATCGAAACCCTAATTCAATGAGTAAGCTAAAAAGGTATTTAACAAATATTACATCCCCTAACTTTCTAAATTTTTTATTTGAAATTAGTTTGAATACATATTGCAATGGCTACTTAGAAAGTTGTTGAATTTTTTGAGAAACCCCAACCAAAATTTAAGAGATACCCTATGAGAGCCATAGAAGATGACCCTCTAGGTTCCTTTTCACATATTTTGTATGGGGTCCTACCTAAAGAGGACATTACGACATGCATTCATGGAATCATGGATGAGCATTCTCCTAGAAATTTTAGATATGTATCATCTAATGAGTTAGTTGATGAAAAATTCACCTTGTCCAGAATATAAAGTCCTAGCCGATAAGAAATTTGATATGTGGGAATGGTTCCCAAAAATTTTCTATTATAAAAAGTAGATCAAAATGACACTAAGTAGAATACATGATCAATTTTTTTGGATTGACATGCCCCATATGATTGCACGGGAAGTAATTATAGAAATCACTAGTCTATACTCCATCAGACTAGTTCTAGTCTTAAAATCCATTAAAACAAGGATGTGATGGAAAAGAGAGGTGCAACATTTGACCAAAGAGCCCTCACTGTAAATTGTATTAGAATCCCTACTATTAGGTATGCTACCAAGATCATTGGATATTAAATCTACTACACCAATAGGGATAACTTAGTTTCTTCCACCACAATCCAAGTGGCAAATGACATGATAGAGAATGGAGTTGATTATGACCTCTTTGATTTTCTTAAGAAACAATTTTTGGAAAACCTAAAATAGATTAACAAAAAGAAGTATGTATTTAAGTATGGAACTTTAGTTATTTTCTTTCTTTTCTACTTTTTGAAGGAATTATTGGTAATTGGGAAAGTCAATTGGATAACTGGAAGGCCTGTGGCTCATCAAATAGTAGATTACATGAGGATCCTTGGAGACATCAATGCACAGGATGATGAACTTGCTACTTTCTTTACAATATTTTAGAGAAGAATGCATGAGAGACAAAGAGTCCCTAATGCAATTGTGGAAAAATATAAAAATGACATCACTTTTCTAGTTTTCACAGATCATTGCATCATGGAGGTAGTGGAACCCAAAACATTTTGGGTTCCAAAATTAGGATATGAAGTGGTTGAGGAAAAACTAAATGGTTGTGCAGATGTTTTATTGAATAGTCCAAAGGATCCAAGGAAGCCTAGGTATGGGACTTATGAAGAAAATTCCATGGAAGTACACATGAAACAAAAGGAACCTATTATAAGGAAAAATATCAACAAAATGGTGGATGTTTATGCATAAGGCTCAGGTCTTTCTAAAGAAAGAGTGCAAATTTCTGTAGAGAAAGCTAAAGTTGACAAGAGTGCAGTTGAAGCATCCAAGAGCACCAAAATTTTAGGTAGAACAATTACCACTCCCCCATTGGTTCAAAATTATTTTAGGGATTTACTTGCTACTAGAGACAAAAGAAAATCAACTACTAATCCTTCAATAAGGGAGAAATCCCCTCCGGTATTGCATGTCACCAAGGTAGAAGATAAGAAGGCTACCACCACGACACCTCATGCTGCCCATACAAGAAGAGTCAAACAAAAAGCCACAAGAGAGAAGGGAATTGGCATAAATGTAGTAGAAGAAGAAAAAGAAATGGAAGAAGGACCACAGTTGGTTCAGAGAGACATGAAAGATTCTTCACAAGGTGAAGCCAACACAAAGAAAATAAGAATTGACATAGTAGAGACAAATAGTGAAGAAGAAGTTGAAAAAGAGAAAGTTGTATTTAAGATTCAAAAGAGAGAAAAGGAGAAGAAAGCCAAAAAGACTTCTCCAAAAAAGAAGAAAATGAAGACAAGTCAAAGGAAGAAGTCTCCTTAGAAGGTAAAGAAGTAGAAACAACAAGAAATGTCTCACATGCCAATAAAGTTAGAAGCACTATTCAATAGTATTGTGCAAAATGATATGTTGAAAGCCACTACAGAGCTATACAAGGAATCTAATGAAGTAGAAAAAGGTACCATCATAGAAGTCGTAGTCAAATTCATTGTTGTATTTGATGTTGATATGAAGAATATATGCAAGGATATTCCTGATGATGTTTGGGATAGTTTTCTAAAAAGAAGAGAAGAATCCATAATGGAGCATAAAAGGCTAAAGGATGAAGCCTTGGAAAGAGTTGGAGCTCCATTGATCGAAGCAGATAGAGCCACATTGGCTACCATTTATAGCAAGGATATGAGAACAAAACAAAGAGTTGCCACTCTCATGGGAAAGGACAAAGATGACCATGAAAGAATTTGGAAAGAGTGCAATGACAAAGTTGAGGAGATTAGGCACAAGTTGGGGTTGCTTTCAGTGACTAAGGAAGAGATAAAAGTTGATACTATTACTCCGGAAAAAAATGTGGAAGGAGAAGGTCACACAAATGATTCTCAACATGAGCAAGATACTATTTATTATGTTGCATAGGATAAAACCCCTTCAAAAGTGGAGGATATGCCAAAATAAAATGAAGAGGAAGTGTTAAGAAAATAATATATTGCAAAGGGAAATGTTACATCTTCTTCTTTGGTACAAAGTATCGAGGTTAATCCTTTGGTTAATACAGGAAATGTTGCAGAGGAAGAAAAAATAGAGGAAGTGAATACAAATGTTGATGCAAAGCATTAGGAAGAAAAAGTTGATGAGGAGAAATAAAAGTAGCATGAATAAGAAGAGGACAAGGAAAAGGATACATTTGGAGATGCAGAGAAAGATAAATCAGTTAACTTCGATACTACAAATAAAGAGAAGACTAAAAAACTAAAAATTCTCTTGGTGAATCTTCCAGATCCTCTAGAGATTCTCTTAGAAATATGTTGAGTATTTAGCCTAGGTTTCAAATGATTGTGTCCTCACAACTATTATAATTTTTGATGAATAGGGTAATATCAACTTGAACAAGATATCTCCTATTCACAAGCTTCAGCTAGGAGGCTTGTTCCACATAACTATTAGAAAGGAAATCATTGATACACATCAAAAGAGCGGAGAGGTAATGGATGAGGAAATGAAGGTATTACATGAGATTATACTTGGATCAAACATAGACATATCTCTCAAGTATGGATAATCTCAAACTAATGATTGATTCCTTCAAATCATATACATCTGAACTAGAGGTAGAGGTAGAGAAGGAGGTGGAAAAGAGGTTAAATGACAAGAGAATGCTGAATATTATAGAGAAATATGTGGTTACACATAAGAAGTTCTCTGAATTGATGAAGGATGTATAAACATGTGTAGATGAGGCTAATGCATTGTTGCAGCATGGGACGAAGTGGCTCAAAGCCACACAGAGTATAAGAAAACAAATAGACTCCATTGAGTCACAAATTAATATAGCTTACAGTGCATATAACTCAGCTACTAACCTCACATTTATTATAAGGGATATCATAGAGGATCTTCACAAGAATTTTTTCCAGTTATAGGCTTAGAAAGAAACTACTATTTTGCAATTTGGAGATGTCAGGGATGTCATCAATCCCAAGCTCACAATTGTTTCTAGAGAACTTCTCAATGCTGACAACATTAAGAAGATGAATCTAGTACCTTCTACTCTAGAAGATGCAAAAGAACTTATACTAAAAATTGAAATGTAGAATAGGTTGCTTACAAAGGCCAAGCAAGCATGGGAAGATGGTAGGAAAGCTTGGAAATACCAATTGAAGAAGTTACAGGTATCAACCACCTCTAGTTGACTTATATTTAATTCTTTTATGTATTTTTCCATATATTTAATTCGTTTATGTATTTTTCCATCTATTTTCAGATTGCTTGTACATATGTAGACATATAGAGTTGTATTTTTTTCTCTGGTATATGATTTAGGGGGAGTTCTGACAATGAAATAAAATAGGTGTATATAGGCAACCTTTTCTATTGATTTAAAAGGGCGGGAGTGGAACATGTGTCAAAGGGGGAGACAAAGTAATAAAGGAAATATTTTTTAGAGTGTTGGAGAACATATTACCATTGATGACAAAGGGAGAGATTGTTGGAAAATTGAGGAGATTGTCGTTGATGATGTCGTACTGGCAACATGAGTATGGAATGTATATAATGTAGGATACAACATTTTCATTGATGTAAAAATTGTTATAGATCATCCTAACATGTTTTAGAGGTATTATGGAAGAAATTTGTGCAAATTGAGTTGGTTTGGAAAGAGCAGTGATGTAAAAATTTGATTGTGTCAAACCTGCTAGTTCATGGTTACAAAGTGTCAATTTTATGGTTTGCACCACTCTGCAAAAAAAAATATCTTTCTATGATCCTAACCTAATTTTTTTTATTAGTATAGGATTCTAAATCCAATATTTCATATTTTTTGGCAAAGTATTTTGGGAGATATGGATGAGAGAGTTTTGATAGTATAATACAATCATTTTTTGTATAGTGTGTCAGTGTGGGAGATTTTGCACTCCTTAGTGGATGAATATTTTGTGTTGTGATGTTGAAGACAAGTTTCCAGGTGTTATTTGAGTAGGAATTACATATGGCATCATTTTTTGAGGTCCATGTATTGAAAATTTGGTGTACAGATAAAGGTTTGTTGGTTTAGATCTTATTTGTGGTCGACCTAACACATTTGATGTTTTGTGAAGAATGAATAAGTGTTTTAATCTTATGTAAGATCTAATATAGGTCCATCTCAACCTATCTTAAGGTGATTTGAATTTTTATTTATGGCATGAAGTTTAGATAAAATGTTTTGGGGCTAATAAATTTAATTTTGTGTGTTACATCAAATTAGGCCAACCTAATTGATGTTACACTTGATGTGGATATATATAGTGGATTGATTTTGATGTTTTGATATAATGAGCAAATGAAGAGAGATATATGACATGTATGGTGTGCCACTTACATGTGTGTGATGTGAATTTGATTAGAGTTGTGCAAAATGAGTTGCAAAGTGTGCAAGTATAGAGTAGAGTAGAGAATTGATCCAAATTAGTGCAAAGATTGATATTGTACTTCATTGGAACTGTAATTGAGCATATTGTAGATGAATTTGTATCAATTCAAATAGGCTATGATCCATCCCTTTTTTCTTATATATTATTCTCTAAAGGAAATGAGTCCATTGGATAGTGAGTCCACCTATAGTGAGCACTTATGTAATATACTATATTAGGATATAATATATTGTGAGATAATCCTCACTTTAGTTTTTCCCATTTTTGGGTTTTCCACATAAAAATCCCGGTGCTCATGTGTTATGTGATGTTGTGGATGTTTCATGCTTTCTTTGCTTATATCAATTGAATGTAATTTTGTAATTGTATGGCTAATGTTAGAATGGTTTAATAGAATACTGATTCACCCCCCTCTTAGTATTTCAAGCATTCAACAAGGACCACATTATGCTTTGGTGGTTGACTTGTTGAATTCATTATTTATCTTCTTCCTAGACAACCTAATTGAAGTTTTGAAGTGTTGTAGTGGATATAAATGCAAGATATTTTTGGACGCAACAATGTGGACAAGTGTACAAGTGTGAAAACAAGAAAGTTTGGACTATCTTTCAAGATCTTGCAGAAGAAGTGAAAAAGTGTGAAAGATAGGACCATATGTGCTATAATGCCTCAATCAACAAAGTGCTATATTGACCAATATTGAAATTTTTCTCTAAATATTTTTATCCTACTCTAAGATAGTGAATATCATCAGGTCCTTATATCTTTCTCTTGGATTTGTGTTTTCTTAAGTTCAACAAGTCCTTTGTATATTGCACTTAGGTTGTGCACCTTGTTTTTCATGTCCTTTTTGGTAGTGAGCCTTTATATTGTGAGTTAACTCTCTCCATGGTTTTTCTCTTATTGGGCTTCCCACGTAAATCTAGTGTTCTCTTATGCATGTGTGTTCTTTGCTTCATCTTTCTTTGTTGTTGATTTGGTTAGAAGTAGAGTTTCTATATGTTTCATTGCTAAGGATTACATAAGTTGTTGAAGAATCAAACAACTATATCCTTCACTATTACTATTTTGTTTAAAAAAATTAATCTATTAATGAAGGTTGAATTGTGTTGAAATATTTAAGTTTCAAAATGGCTTAATTTTTTTAGTAGAATAATTCACCCCCCATCTCAATATTCGAATGTGTTCAAAAATTGGTATCAGAGCCAAGTTCGTCTAAAGAAAGCTTGACCACTTGAGGTAAAGATTTGGGATGGCTCATGATAGTTCATACAAGGTTCGTAGGTTTGATGGGAAAAAATATGCTTTCTAGAATTTAAGAATGGAAGGAAACCTAAACTCCCTAGGGTTTAGTTTTTGGTAATTAGTCAAGGATGGATATGTTGCTTTTTCTACTCCTCTAACAAATCCAATTGAAATCATATTATATGAATGAAATTATAAAGATAAGAACACTCTCTTGTGTGTTTTGGATGATTCAGATCATTTGAAAGTGATGAATTCTAATTCTACTAAAGATTTCTTTGAAAAGCTTATCAACATCTATGAAGGAGATACTAGAGTTAAGCAAGTCAAGATCCAAATTTTCAAGAGAATATTTGAGACCTTAAGAATGTCATAGGATGAAGACATTGCATGTTATATTCTCCAAGTGCATGAGGCAGTTTGTTGCATCACTAGTCTTGGTGGTAGAGTAAAAGAAGATGAGATTGCAAAGATGGTTTTGAGATCACTTCCTAAAGATTATAGCCACAATGTGTCTGCTATTGAAGAATCCAAGGATTTGGATAAGTACTATGTAGATGAAATTTTTGGTGACCTCACAACTTCTGAAATGAGAGAATTTGGTAAAGATGTTTTAAAGAAGGAAGTGACATCCAAACTACTTAAAATATAGAAGATGAAGTTGTTGATTAGGATGATGACTTTGATGAGGTTGAAGCAAACATTGTGAGAATATTAAAGAAAGGCATCCATAAATACAAAGGTAAGTTACCTTTCAAGTATTTCAATTATGGAAGAATTGGTCATTTAGAATCTAAATGTCCTTATGAAGAATTTGAAAATAGTAACAAAAATGATAAGATTAGAAAGAGTTCCTATTCCATAGAAAGCAATTGTTCCTCATAAGATGAGGATAATTTTTTATATGATGAAACCTTTTTTATGGATTTGGAAGTTGGTGACAAAAAGTGTGATGTTGAGAATCAGAAGAAGTCCAACTCCTTGTGTGATGAAGATATGTTTTCTTCTAAACTAGATCTAGAGTCAATGGAACCTGAAGGTTGGGACTTCAATCTAGATAATTGTGAAGTTGATTTTGAAGGAGAAATTAGGTCTTCTCTTGAAGATCTCGATGAAGCAAGATTGCAAAACATCAAATACGAGTACATGCTAGAAAAATCAAAAGAGACAATTGAAAAATTAAAGTCAAAAGCCAAAGAATCAAAAGAAGAGATTGGTAAACTGAAATCTCAAATAGGAGAAGGAAATGGATGTGACACTAAAATAAAAGAAGCTAAAGATGTGATCTAAATTTTAAAAGTCAAAGTTGAAGAAGGTGAGAGGATTGAGGATTGCTTCAATGCCAAGCTCAATGATAAAATTGTTGAATGTTTAAAGATTGAGGAAGATATTGTATCTCTGAGAAAAGAACTTGAAAAAGAAAAAGAGAAAATTGACAAGGGTTTGAAATTGAGAGGAGGTTCTATAATTCTTGATGAGTTGATTAACTCTCAAAAGCTATCTAAAGATAATTATGGACCTGGTTTTGAAAAATTAAAAAGACTTATAAATAATGCATCTGCAAACTTGTATGATAACTTCAAAGCAAAAGGAATGCTTGAAATAAGGGAGGAGAAATCCTCCATTGAAAATACTAAGGAGACATTCTCTAGAGATGTAAAGACAAATCAAGAGAACAAGAAAGAATGGGGATTCATTCCTATCTAGAACAAGAGAAGGAACTTCAAAATTCCTGCCCCTAAGCAAACTAGTCCCATCAAGTTCAATGGCAACTACTATGCTTACAATAAGTTTGGTCATAAGGTAGTTGAGTGTAGAAGCAAGATGAGTCAAAATTTAGTCAGCCCTCCAAGGTATAATGCTATGAACTCTTAATAATTTCATGGTTAGTGTTATTCTTGCAATAAATTTGGTCATAAGGCTAATGAATGAAAAAGAAAAATGATGAGAATATATTGTTATTTTGAATCCTTCTATGGTTACTGCTACACATGCAAAAAGTTTGGTCATAGGGAAGCTAATTGTAGATCTAATGTGATAAGAAGTAATTATGCTTCACAAATCAGTGTCACCTACTACAATTGCAATAATCTAGGATACATTGCAAGGTTCTACAAAGGAAAGAATACAAGACCTTCTTTGTAAAAGAATATTGACACTAATTGAAGCAAAGGAAGGGAAATGAAAAGGTCTTGAAGGAAGAACAATTGCAAGGAAATGAGAAGAAGGATGATTCTTCACTTGTGCACTCTGCACAATATTATAAGACAAATTGAGATAGATAATTATCTTATGGGTGTATTTTATTTTTAGAACTCTTAGCTCCCTAATGTGACTAGATGTTGAAGACTTCAACATGAAAGAAGAATTAGATCAAAACAAATGGTGTGTAGATCTACAGTGCAAGGATGAGCCTTTGTTGAAGGTTCTGGTGCAAGGTGTGTGGAGGTTAGTACACATGTTTTTATTAGTATCATTCCAAGTTGGTGTATCACACATAAAGATGAGGTTCATAAATACAAGTTTTAGAAGTTTTCCAAGGCATTCTCTGTATATATTTTAAGGCTAAATCATGATATATTTTGGTTTTCTTTCCTCCACAGTTCAAGATTTGATCTCGTGGGTCAAAATATGAGTTAATCAAGATGTGAAGGTGTTATATCCAATAATTTATATCTCTAGACCTTTTATAGTAACAGATGTTTTTTTGTGCTCTAGAAAAATAAAGGTTGAAGGCTTGTTGGAATGCCATTCCTTAGGAAAGAATGTCTTATCCATACATTCTTGTGGACATGTTCAAGATTATTCAATGCATGCTATTTATTATATCAAGAAATTTGGAGTTATGCAATCACATATTTCAAATGACAATGTGTTATAGATTGTTCTAGATGCCTATCTGTTATATAGAACAAATGTTTGGATACTTGTGTAGATTGGTGTATGATCAAGTTATTATAGACATTTTGCATGCCTTAAGTTTGATATAATAAATTTTGTATGTTTGGTTGCAAGATTTCAAGTCAATCCTAAGAAATCTTATGAAAAGGTGGTGAAAATAATTTATTTAGATATTTGAATGGATGGCTTGTGGTATAAAAGGATAATATTGATCTTGATTGGGTAGGTTGTGTGGATGACTGAAGAAATACAAATGGAATTGCATTCTTTTTGGGAGACAAATTGGTCTCTTGGTTTAGTAAAAAGCAAGATTTGGTGTCTTTATCCACAATAGAAGTTGAATACATTGTTGCAGTATCTTGCTACACCTAGGTTCTTTAGATGAAGTAGAATTTGAAGGATGTGAAGGCGATTTATGATGAACCTATTCCTATATTGTGTGAAAATATAAGTGCAATTAAAATTTTCAAGAATTCGTAATGCATTCAAGGACTACACATTTCTCTATCTTATATCACTTCCTGAGAGAGAAGGTTGTAGAGCATGAAATCAAAATGGAGTATGTGCCTACCAAGGATCAAATTGCAAATATCTTCACAAAGGCACTTTTAAATGATACTTTTGAGTATCTCCAGTAGAAGCTATGGGTTATTTCCCCTCCTTGTTCTAACTAAGATGCATATATGGTGCATCTATCCAGGGGGAGAAACTCAAGGTATATCTTTATTCCTGAATTGATGGTGGTTTCCTTTCATCGAAAGCTGATAATGGTTGTTGTTGACAGGGGAGCTTATTAGCTACTTCAAGAAGGAATATATGTATATCAAAGGGGGGTAAAAGAGAGAATGTACTTATTACGGGAAGTTGGTATGATTGTATGAAGAAGATGTGCAAATATTGTGCAAGTATTGAGAAGAAGTGTTGTTGGTCAAAGGGGGAGTTTTTGTGTTGCTATTTCCATTGAAAATATTTGCTCCTTTCTATTGAAGTCATATAATATGTTGTTTCCCTTTGTCCTTGATGTCAAAGGGGAGGAGTGAGAAAGTGTGTTTACATCAATGCCAAAGGGGGAGATTTTTGACAATTGTTGTTATTGATGTCAACTCTTGGGGAGAATTTTGTAAGATGGTTGGTAGTGGTTGTCATTAATGTCAATATTGGTTGTTGGTTGTCATATGATTGTGAGATTTGTGAGAGCTGAAGATTAGCTCAATACCCAATACCACCTGCAAAAATAATGAAAACCTTCTACATGTTGGAAGTTTGTCAGATGTTGTGGTTGTGCGATTGATATGTGGTTGCCATTGATATCAACACTATTAGCATTATTGTATTGAAGGTTGTATATGTCAAGGATATTGAGAAATTTGTTAAAGGAAGAGTTCCAAGTTACCAATGGAATAGTGAAGGTCATGATGGTATTTTGTTCTATACATTGAAGATCAATTTTTATGGAATAAAGAGTTTATTGTTGAGAGTATCTAGTTCATCTACTGGAAGTTTCAGAGGCCCGCATGAAGAATTGATCATGTTGTGTTCTGACAGTGTTTATGTGGGTTATGTCAGTGTTCCTGATTGAAGTTTATGTGATTATGATAATTTCTATTGTTGTGGATATTTCTTTGTTAGTTCTTGTTGTTTTTGGATGCTTCTAGATAATTCTCCATCATTATTGTACGTCCACGTTGATCGGTGTGCTCGTGGTCAAATATTTTTCTTATGCATGTTCAGGTTTTCATGTTCTTGGCTGACATGATGGTGGTAATGTGGTATGAATCCTTAGAGATTGAAATTTGAATGTTTAGTGTGCTCATGGATATTGTTTTGGGTCTCATCATAATATTAGCCGATGGTGTTTGATCCACATTGAAAATTTATTTGTAAATTTGGGACGACATTGTAAATATGTTTTATTTTTCTGGCCAACTAAGTGGTTGATGTAATTCCATGATGTGGATATATATGAGTGATTGGTTGAGCGAAGTTAGTGTGTGTGTGTGAAGTGAGAAAATCCAAAGATAGTGAAACTGTGTGAACATTGATCTATTCATTCGATTGCATAACAGAGTGAGATTGAAGAGTGAAGGATTTTTTTTGTGCTTAACTGGAATTGTAATCAGGCTTGTGTAGAAGCTATTTTCTCAATTCATACCCTCTATATTTAATCCTATTTTGTATTGTTGGGTAGTGATCCCTATTGTATTTGAGTAGTGAGCTCTAGGTAGTGTGCCTAAATGCATGTGCATTCCCCTTACTATTTTCTTTATACTTTTAATAGGGTATAATATTGTGGATTAACATCCACCATGTTTTTTTCCCTAATAGGGTTTCCATGAAAAAAAATGGGGTTCTTTGTGTTTCTGATGTGTTGATTTCTTATGGTTTACTATTCATTCATTAGATCTGAGATTAAAGTTAAGTAAAGATTAAAAAAAAAAAATTGTGACAACTGACTCACCCCCCCTCTTAGTTGTATGTCCTTGTTTTTCTAACACTGCAAGAGAGTATGCAAGAATAAGAGCTTGCTTGATATTAAGACTTATCAAAAGGATGAGGTATGAAGTATGATACAAATGAGTACAATGAGCCTCCATATATAGGAAAGGTGAGGAGTAAAATGCAACAAGATTGTGGCATGTGTCTTAATCCTATGACACAAGACAACTGACTAACTACCTAGGAAATGATGCATAGATAAGATAAGTTCTAGAAAAGACAACTCATCCTTCTAGAAGGAATATTATATTGTAAGAAAACTTAATCATGTGAATAAGTCCTCTAATTACCTAGTGGTCCAATAAATTACTAGGTACACGAATTTATTATTCACACTAACACCCCCCCTTAAGTGCAACTTAGGGAGAATATTATTATGCAAATGAATGCAAAGATGCAAATATGGGTCTCAGCTACAGGGCCATGTTAGGTACCCATCTACAAATGCAAATGAAATCTATCAAAATCAGAGAAAAGGAGAAAACCTAGTAGGAAAAAATTTCTCTCCAAAAGAGAGAAAAAAGAAAATCAAGTAAGGAAGGATGGAGGACTCCATGATACCCCCAAGTACACCATTCATCTCATATATACATTGCAATCAATAGCCCCTTGATAAGAGGGAAAGGGGTGGACTATATAGTCCCCCCACAATAGATAATCTCCTACAAAAAATAGTGAGTGCCTGAAGACAAAACGTGATCCAATGTCAAAAAACCACTTGCCTCCCTTTTGGAAGAAACAAAACCAAGTCAAATGCAGAGTACTTCCCATTATGGATAGGAATTGAAAGAAAGAAGCATGAATATGTATGATGAAGATGTCTCTAAAATTTTCTCATGTGTCTCCTTCCCAATATAGATGAAGATGCCACAATCAAATCAGGTACATGACCAATCAATGAAGAAGGTGACAAATCAGGACTATGCGGAAACTGATGGTGAACAATATCCAAATACCATTATGGTTTGATAATAGTTGTGCAATGGTTGTCATCAAATAAGAGAGATAACCCCTCAAATGTGTTCTCTGAAATGTGAGACTCCAAAAATAAGGATGCAATGTTTGATAGATAAGAATCCTAATCAAGAAGACAATTAGATACTTGTTGTAATGAATAATTGGATATGCTCAATGAGTCACCAACATTAGATAGATGGTCTTGCTGAATAGGAATGATGGAAGCCTTAATCAATGACTCTATACAATGAATCACTGAAAGTGAAGGTACATCAACTATCTCTAATGGAGAAGAAGGAGCATCTAAAGAACCCTTATCATCCTCTTCAAAAGCTTTAAAGTATTCCAAATATTCAAACTCTTGCATAATATCATGATCATAAGGTATCCTATCTAAAAAATGAAGGGGCACAAGACAATCTAAAATAGGATCATCTAGGAATGGATGAGTATTAGGATCTCCATGTATCTCCCAAATTTTCATCCAAAGAGTACGAGGACACTAAAAATGATCAATAACATTCAAAGTGGCAACATCAATATGCATTGCAATAACTCCTAATACATGATCCCTTTTGCAATTCCAAGCAAATTTTTTACTACTAGCAACAAGAGGGGGAACAAGATCATACAAATGTGGCGACAAATGAAGCCATCAAAGATTTTTTATGATGCCATCTCTCCATTTTTTATAGTTTCCCCTTTTCAACATAATCAGAGAAGGATGATATAAAAACCCCATAATGAAATATGATTGATCTCCAAGATTACAAAGGCATTGATCTTCAATATGAATTAGAAACTCCCAAATATGATATATACTACAAATGAAGTCTTCCCAAATTGATAGAACCTCTCCAAGAGTTAGGATGTCCAAGTAATTAATCAAAATGCCAAATGTGAAAAATATTGAATAAATAATACCTGGGGTTGAATATGGAAGAAGTGCATGTGCACAATGAAAGAGCTCTTTAATACCTTCCAAGCACAACTTGAATCACCAAATTCAAAGAAACTGGAAAAAACTTATGAGATTGGAGGTCCAAAGGGGAGATCTGACTTCAGTTTCCAATAATTTGTACCTAGAACAAAATTTAACAAAATGGCCAACACCACTATGAAGTATGCAAAACCAACTTTCCAACAATATCTTGATTGTAGAATTTTGATATCATGGTGAAAATTTATGGAAAAATGAAAAAAAATAGTTGTATTAGGGCCAAATTAGGTACAAGCAAGGCTAAATAGGCACAAAAATCCAAGGCTAATATAGTGCAAAAATCTAGCCCTTGGAGTATAAACTATGAACAAAGTCTTCAATGGTGGTGGGAAGAATATGTCAACAGGAGGGGAATATGTCAGTCAATGAAGGGACAAGGGAGGTCGACTAATTTGATGGCCTAGTACGATGGTACCAACAAAAAAGTCTACAAAAATTTTAAAAACCACCAAAAAAAATATTATGCCCGATTTTTTAATAGCCCAAAAATATTAGTAGAGCTCGATGAAAAAATATTTTGTTGCATAGAACATAATAAAATTATTATTTTTTAATCTACAAATATCGTACTCATACTTGGGTAGGTCGTATGGCCACCCAAGTAAAAAAAACTGTCTCACAAACAATCGACGCCAAATATAGGTGTGTTATATATGAATCTTCATCTCTCAGGCTCTCCAATGATGATGGCAAGGTCTGATCAGGCTCAAAGTGCACTAGAAGCTCGATCTACAACCTCTAGATCTTGCAAATCTTGCAATTTCTTCAAACCCTCATAACTTTGACAAAAAATATCGGATTTAGGAAAAACAAAAGTCAATATTGACTTTCTCAACTGCCCTGAACTCAAATCTAAGCTTAGATGTCCTCCAACATGAGCCAAAAGTGATTTTCCATGAAAAACCTCATATAGAGACTACCTCAAATCTAGTATTTTCTTCATTTTTTTTATTCCCAGGTTCACCATTAGTGTAAGGGAAGAACATAATCAACCTTACTAAAAATCACCAAGATATCTAAAAAGCAATAGCTCAACCCTCAAATCAAAGAAGGGTTTTTCAAGGATTAGCTCTAATACCATGTAAGAGTTGAAGATTAGCTCAATACCCAAGACCACCTACAAAAATAATGAAAACCTTCTAGAAGAGAGTATGGAAGAATAAGAGCTTGCTTGATATTAAGATCTATCAAAAATATGAGGTATGAAGTATGATACAAATGAGTACAATGACTAGGCTCCTTATATAGAAAAGGTGAGGAGTGAAATGTAATAGGATTGTGACATGTGTCTTAATCCTATGACATGAGACAACTAACTAACTACCTAGAAAATGATGCATAGATAAGATAAGTTCTAGAAAAGACAAATCATCCTTATAGAAGGAATTTTATATCCTAAGTAAAATTAATCATGTGAATAAGTCCTCTAATTACCTAGTGGAATAAATTACTAAGTACAAGACTTTATTATTCACACTAACAAGATTGATGGTAATCATTGTAAAAACTTGATAAAGACTATTATATGTTTGAAAATGTTTACCATTGATGAGCTTGATGCCAACACTTGAGAAGTAAGGAAGATTGTCCTAGTGATTGTTGCTTGGGTTGTCATTGTTGACAACATTTAGGTTGGATCAACATTGATGCATGTAGATGCTTGTTGAAGTTCATGATTGGATGCCATGCCTTGCTAAAGTTTATGGTTGGATGTCATTCCTTATCTAATGTTTGTTTAAGTTCATGATTGGATGTCATGCCTAGTCTAATAGTATTGAAAGAAGTATTGAGCTTAGTTTTTGTTAGTAGAGTTGGTTTCATAATGATATATTAAGATGGGGATTAGAAGCATTAGAAGTATTGTTGATAGTTGAGAGATGTTGTTGAAGGTCTAAATTATTTCTTATGGTCTCTCCTGATGTTCCTAATGAAGCATATGTTTCTAAAATAAATTTTTAGCCTTCACAAGTTTCTTAAGTGGTTTTATTCTTGGAAGTTGCATTGAAGTCTACTTGGGAGAATGCTTCACATTACTCCATTGTTGAAGATATGGTTTTGTAGTTTGGGATTCAAAGTTAGTGTTTTGTGGATTTTCATCCCTATCTTTTCAAGTCACCAATGTTGCCAAGGAGGTTTATATGAATTGCAAAGGTTGGCAATGTTGTTAGTTATCTAGACTTGTCTAGGAAATGCTCTAATTTTTTTAGCATTGAAGTCTCTGCTCCTACAACTTGGTGAATGTGTTCTCAACATTTTTGTAGTGTCTTAGTTCCAATTTCATGTGTTGAAGTGATCTGCAAGTTAATATATTAATGACATATCCTCTTGTTATCTATCTCGTGCTTCCTAATTAAAGTATTCTATTCTTGTTTGGTTTGTGGTGGCTGTTGATGGCATGAAAATATGAAATTAGTTTTTGGAAATGTTGTTGGATGTTCATTGAACATCCCCATGTGATTTTCATATTGTTGATTGGCCTCTTTGGTGTTGCATTGTGTATTGAGTTGGTTGTTTGGGTTATTTGTGGATATCTGGCTGATGAGGCTTGTTATTTTTCATGCACCATTTTCTTAGGGGCATGTGCCAACAATTGAAGATGTGTTATGTTAGATTTGAGTCCTAACCTATCTTGGTTAGAACCACCTTAACTAAATTCAATTGGAAGAATGTCTTTGATCTGACTTGTTATGTGCTTCATGTTTTGTCTACAGGTTTCCTTGATGTTGACTTAGAATGATGTGTGCAAGTGTGTCAATTGATTTGGATCATATTGGAAGATATAATAAGTTTTTTTTTGGTCCTCTCTATCCTCAGGATACAACCACATTATGCATTGGTGACCGACTTGTAGAATTCACTATGTATCTTAGTCATGGATGACCTAATTAAGGTTTTGAATTGTTGTGGTGGATATAAATGCAAGATCTTTTCAGATGTAATAATGTGGAAAAGTATAAAAGTGCGTGAACAATAAATTTTGGATTGTCTTTGAAGATCTAGCAAAGAAGTGTGAAAGATAGAATCAGATGTGTTATAATTCCTTAGTTAGTAGAGTGCTATGTTGACAAACATTGTAATATTTCTATAAATCTTTGTCTCCTACTATGAGATAGTGAATCTCATCAAGTCCTTGTATCTTGCTCCTAGAGTTGTGTTTGGTTTAGTTCAGCAAGTCCTTTGTACCTTGTGTTAAGGTTGTGTGCCTTAGTCTGTAAGTCCTTTTTGGTAGTGAGCCTTTATATTGTGAATTAACTCTCACCATGGTTTTTCCCTTATTAGGTTTTCCACGTAAATTCGGTGCTCTCCTATGCATGTTTGTTCTTTCTTCATCTTTCTTTGTTGTTGATTTGGTTAGAATTAGAATCGTTGTGTTCTTCATTGCTAAGGATTGTTAAAGTTGTTGAAGATTCAAACTGTTATATCCTTCACTATTATTTTTTTGTTTAAAGATTTTAATCTAATAAAGAAAGTTGGATTGTGCTAAAAATAATAATTTTTGGAAGGACTTAAGTTTTTGAGTAGACTAATTCGCCCCCCTCTCATTCCTCAGGTGTGTTCAACTAGTGTTGCATGTAGAGATTGAGAAGGAAAAATATGAAAGAATTACCTCCCTAGAGAATAAAATAAAAATAATAAATGGTAATTTAGAGAAAATTATATAGGTGAGTCAATATACCATAAGGAATAGCACTATGGGGATCAAAAATTTAATAGAGAGGCTAAAAGAGCTTCAGGAGGGGAAAATCAAGCAAGATGTGAATGTTGATGATGGAGCTAGCATGAGGACAAGGGTGACCAAGAAAAAGTCATTTGAATTTGAAAAAATGATCTCATCAAGTTCATTAAGCTTGAGTAATAATTTTATGTGTAAGATCTTGAAGCACCTTTAAGTGTTTTCCTTTGTATCAATTCTTTTTTAGGTGTTGTCTTGTCTTTGCTAGGGGTTTGCTTTGCAAAAAAATTCTTTAGATGAGCTTTTATATTGTATGTTTTATTGTACTAGGATTTTAGGGGCCTTTCAAAACCTATTTTCCCTTGATAAAAATTTATCATTTCATCAATGATCAAGTAGTATAGTGTGTATAATTCTTGTTTCACCATTTCTACAATTTGTATAATTGAGAGATTACTTATTAAATTTAGCATCAAAGTAAATTGAAATCCCATGGGATTTTTGGAGCTACACAAAGGAAAATATTAGAATTTTAAGAAGGAAATAAGGTGAGGCTTCTATCACTTGTATGGGAATTTGATTGGTACTCCAATATATTTTGTAAATATAACAATGTTCATGAGGGTTGAATATACCTCAAGAAAGCATATGTAGATATTTTATTTCTTGTTGTGTATAGAAATTAGGAATAAATTTTATTTCTTTAATATACATCGAATGTAGAAGCGCTAGAACAACAACGTTCAATTTTCAGGAAACTACAACAGTCAACTTTCAAGAGAAAATCATGGAGGGAATGGGTTTTAGCATTGGAAAAGTGATTCAATTTTTAGGAGGGAACGAATCTCAACATCAAAAAAGTGACAGTCAATTTTCAAGAGGGAATGGGTTCCAACATTGGAAAAGCAACGGTAACTATGCAAAAAATGCCAAAACTTCATCCTCTTGAGGGCCTCAAAGATTTCAAGGATATGCTGGACAGATTGTGAAACATGGACCCATAGAGAATGATACTTGGCAACAGGTAAGATACAAATCTACTAGAGTTAAGCATAGATTTGCACAAACTAATTGGGTTTTTTTTCAACCTAGTTGACATCTAGATCATAGTAAGCAGTTGGTTTTTGATATTTGTGAAGAAGATAGGGCATCAGGGGACTACACATAGAATCTTAAAGCTAAAAAATAGTATGAAAAGGATCCAAAGTTTTTGAATAAGCTATATGAAGATAGCGAGTTTGATCTCAGAGCTCTTAGGGCTTCAAAATTGCAAGGGAGAGGTGAATCTCAAGATCTGATTCAAAGAGGGTTCCATTTGAATCACAGAAGAAGTCGAGCGGTGCAAGATTGTCAAGCGTCATCCAAAATTTTTGAACAACCACTACTCATGAAATAGGGGTCAATGAGTTTGACTCCAAACTACACGATTGAATCACAATAGAAATATCACAACCCCAAGATTCCTCTGGTAGGCGCTAATCTGAGTTGGCCTCGAGAAAGCAACAAAGGAAAATACAAGATGATTTTAGAAAAGAGGCTTTACAAAATTCTTTGCATTAGGGGATTCAAAAGGATGTACTAGATAATAATACAAATAAGGAGAACCATAATGAAAAAGGAAAGGGACCATTTGAGAAGAACTAGACCCAAAGGACCATTACAGGATTGTTGCCTAAGCAAGGGAAAAAAACAAAAAATAAGGGTTCTAGGAGGAAAAAAAGGAGAAATATGCCAAGAAGGAAATCTTGAAAGAAAATTTGGAGACGGAAAGAGCCTACCCATCCAGTGTAGAACGAGCATATCAACATGGAAAAGGAAGGGGGAGATGGTCAAAGGGTTTCTAAAGTGAATTGAAAGGGCATAGTATAGATTACATTTCTAGAGCATTTATTGTAGCCTTATGTTAAGGATCTCAGAGACAAAGCATTGATTTGTAAGTTTGTGAACTTGACCCCTAATTTAGGTAAATTAAAGGAATTACTGGATGAGGAATGGGAAGGGGTCCAAGCAATTTTTATGTACATAAATCTATGGGGATTTTTTTTGTAATTTTTTGCAATAAAGAAAGGCGCAATGTTGTATTTAAAGTTAAATCTTGGATTTTTTAGGGCTCAGGCCTATGCATGTAGCCATGGGTTCCAAATTTTAAACCTCGAGATTTTTCTTTAAGATTTGTTCTTTACTGGATTCAGATGCATGCTTTACCATTGGAATACAGGGTTTTGAATTTAATTGAAATCATGGCTAATGAAGTAGGAATATTTCCCAAACATGGCCATAATTTTTTTCAAAACCCTTCAATGCCAGTTAGGGTTTGTGTATTACTTGATATCTCAAAATATTTTCCTCAAAAAATCCATCTAGCTTCAAAATTTGGGAAATGGGTTCAGAATATCATTTTGGAAACCCTAGATAATGCTTGTGAAAACTGTCATATGTTACAGCATAAGCCTATAAATTTCCAGACTAGGTTTGATCATGATGTTTCAAATTGTGGGTAGCATGCTAGCATTGCTACTAGAGATCTTACCTCATCACTGGATGATAAATCAATATCATAAATTGTGAAGCATGTCAACAAGGGGACTTGGTGTGAGAAGAAGATAGAAAGCAATCTGGAGATAAGGGTAGTCTAAGCCAAAAAATAATATATTGATCTCTCTGCAAACCAGTGAGAAGAAGGTTTTTTTATGTGAATATACATTGATTATTGTCTTAACCTATATTCACCTTCTCTTCCCCATGTTTTAGAACAACATTTGGAAATTATTGTGTAAAAATTGATGTTTGAAGATTGCTCAAAGCCCCAAGATGTGTCATCAAATAGATGTAGGGGTGTTTTTCCTACTCTCCTATGTCAAGACTCATCTATATTGATTCAAAATGCTCAACCTGATAAAATAGATGAGCTAGAATTTCTCACAAAACAATTCTTACTATCAATAGGTTCAAAAATGTATGATGAAATAGTAGAGGATTTGGTAGTTAAGGAGGGTTGGGGGGATGGTGTAGTGGCTCAAGAGGATAGTATAGCAGCGTTAACAAAGAATAAGGTGGATTGGAGAGAAAAAGGGATAACTTATAAAGCTAATGGGCCAAACCAATGTACTCATGAAGATTTAGATCAACATCTGCAACAAGTAGAGTCTTGCTTGGTAGATCAAGAAGAAGCAGAATATGATTATTCAAAGATATTGACCATATCTCAGACTCCTTCTCAAGAAATTTTGAAGAAGTCACTAGGGAAGCGGGGAAGGAAATCCAATTTGGCTAAGTTGAAAGAGGAGATTTAAGCAGGGGTTCAAAAAAACATTTATGACTCTATTACAAAAAAATGCCCGAGGAGAGCTTGTTGCTCTCCTCGAGTGCAATGAAGCTCATTTCATAGAACATCAGAGGTATAAATTCCCCTGACAAGAGAGCTCATATCAAGCATCAAATTGATGCTTGTGGAGCAGATATTGTTTTACTTTAGGAGTCTAAACTCTCAATATAGTCATATGGAACCTCCCTAGAAAATTAATGGACAAGGTGGAAATTGACCTACTCTCCGGCCTAGGCGGCTCTAGAGGGATGGCTACTTTATGGAACCCTAAAGTAGTAAATGTTATTTCAACAAGGAATGAGTCTAATTGGCATTTGTTTGAGGTTTCTAAATTTAGCCTAAAGTATTGGTTGTTTAATATTTATGAGCTTAATTCAACAATTGACAAGAAAGAGTTGTGGGATGAAATAACTCGTGTCTTAAATGGCCTGGGTGATGCAAAAGTCATTTTGGGAGGAGATTTCAATGCCATTGTTTCATTGCAAGAAAAAGCTGGAGATATTAGTTCACCATTGATAGTGATTGAAGATTTCAATTCTTCCATTCTCACCAATGCCCTAAATGACATTGTGCCATCCAAAGGGAAGTACACTTGGAAAAATTGAAGAAAATGTTTCTTACAAATTTTTGAAAGATTAGACAGGTTTTTGGTATCTCCAAACTAGTTTTTAGGGTAGCAGGGTTTGGGAACTAAAATCCTACCTCTTGTTGGCTCTGATCATTATGTGATCTCTTTGCATATATCAAATGTCTCCTTTCCTAAAGGAAAATCATCCTTCAAACTTGAAAGCATGTGGTTCAGGCACCCACAGTTCTTGCCTCTATTGTGTCAATGGTGGATAAATACTTCGTTTGAACAAGGTTAAAAAATGTATCAATTTTATTAAAAATTAAAACATGTCAAACAACAAATAAAATTATGGAATGAACATGTGTTTAAAAATGTTTTCCAATAGAAAGAGGTCATTTTCAAAGAGTTATCGGCAATTCATGAGCAGATTATTCAAAATGGATTAGATGATAATTTTTTTCAGAAGCAAAAGCAATTGCAAAGGGATTGGGAAGAGTTATGTGCTAGGGAAGAAATATATTAGTGCTAGAAATCACTAAAACTATGGCTCAAAGAGGGTGATAGAAATACAAACTATTTTCATGCTTTTGCACAAATAAAAAGAGCTACTTCTGAAATATTTTCAATTCAAGAGATAGACTTGGGTACCTAGATAACGTTAGACAAATATATTAAGAGAGAAGTTGAAAGATTCTTTTATGAACTTCTATCCGCCCCACAAGAAAAAGATGATTAGGGAAAGAAAGATGAAGATGAAATTATTGAGATTATTCCCTCTCTAGTTTTATATGAGGATAACGATGACCTACTCAAACCTTTTACCATGGAGGAAGTTAAAGGTGTTATTTTTTCATTGCCTCTAGATAAGGTGCCAGGTTCAGATGGATTTACAACAATATTTTTTCAAAAATGTTAGGATTTTTTGTGCTATGATATATTGTGGGCTCTAAAAGAATCAAGAAGAATGGGTTCCATTCTTAGGAAGTTCAATGTGAAAAATATTACAATCATTCCATAAATAGAAAACCCTAAAACCTTTGCAGATTTTAGACCTATATTGCTTTGCAACACTTTCTATAAGATCTTTACCAAGGCCATATACCTCAGATTGCAACCTCTTATTCCAAAGATTATCTCTTAGGAGTAGGGATGCTTTGTCCTAGGTCATGAAATGTTTAAAGGAACATTAATAGTGCATGATACCCTTCACTCAATTTATTTTGATTGGTTACCTTCTTTCATTGTTAAGCTGGACATGTTGAAGGCTTACGATCGAGTAGATTGGGATTTCATTAACAAAGTTCTTGGGAAATTTGGATTCAAAAGAAAATGGCGTAGATGGGTTAGATCTTGTTTCTTCGGAGAAAATTTTTCTATCATCCTCAATGGTTCACCTATGGGATTCTTTGCAGCATCACAAGGAGTGAGAAAAGGGGATTCATTATCCCCCTTCCTATTCATTATAATGGCTAAGGCACTCAATAGACTAATTTCTTATAAGAAAATCCTAGGACTTTGGGGAGGCATTACTATTTCAAACACAAACATTTCAATAACTCATTCTCTGTTTGAAGATGATACCATCTATTTTGGTAGATCAACTATGGATGAATCCATTCAAATCAAAGAAGTGCTTGACAGGTATTGCTCAACATCAAGTCAGAAATTTAATGCCTCCAAGTCCAAAATTTATGTTTTCACTACAAAAGTGGCTATAAAAAATAAGATAATTAAAATATTGGGGTTTAAGCAAGTAGAGTTGTCATGTGCGTACCTGGGTATTCCTTTTTTCAAAGGTCCAAATAAAGCTGCTTACTAGGTTAAAGTAATAGAGAGATTAAAGGAAAGGATTCTAATGTGGAAGGCATGATGGTTACTATTATCTGGCAGAATCCTTTTAATAAAATCAATATTATCTACAATCCCTAACTATTTTCTAGCAGTTCTCAAGGCACCAAAGACTATTATCCTTGAAATTGAGAGCATTATTAGAAATTTTATATGTAAGTGTAATATGAGTGATTGCAAAAAAGTTCCTCTAATATTCTTGGACAACATGGCATTGGAAAAATCTCAAGGAGGAGTAGGTATCGACGATATCTCAATCAAGAATAAGGCATTTTGGGCCAAGTTAGTTTAGAAAATTTACACAAAACCTGAATCAAAGTGGTGCAAACTAATGCAGGCTAAGTATCTTGACACTCCAAACCCCTTGAGGATTCTTACCATTTCAAACCTTCCTTCAGGATCGACCATGTGGAATTTCTTGATGTCATGTACGTTGATTATTACTTCATTCATTACATGGGAAATTCATGATGGGAAACACGTGAAGTTTTGGGAGGACTCGTGGAATGGTAAGCCCCCTTTGGAAAACATTCAGGAATTACAAAAGGTAAGGGTTGTATTGTCAAGAGAATGGGGTGAAAATTTTATAGCTTATGTACATTCAATAGAAGGCCTAACAGGTAAAGTAATCTAAAAAAAGCATTTTGATTCATCTCTTTCTTCCAATCAATTCTTTGCTTCAAGACATTCTAAAATTTAGAATTGTGTTCATTTTGGGGAAGCCTAATAAGATTTTGTGGGCTCCTTCGAAAGAGGGCTCCTACTCTATGAAGCAAGGATATAAAGCTCTAATCTAGCACAAAGATCAATTGGTTTCACATAGGGCTTATTCATTTTTCTAGAACAATAAGATTCTTCCTAAAGCTGGGAGTTTTGCATGGTTAGATTTACAAAAGATAATCTTAACGAGTGATCGCTTAAATAAACTGAGAATTGTTGATCCTTTCAAGTGTTCTTTATGTGAGAAAGAGCTGGAGAATGTAGACCATTTGTTTATATAATGTAGCTTTATACAAGAATGTTGGAAGTTCATAAAGAGCAAGTTGAACTTATGCAACCCTTTTCCAAATTCTATTTGGGACATCTTTTAGAGTTGGCCATTATTGTATAAAACCTCTTTTTTGCAGCTGTATGGAAATTTATTCCACCACTAGTAATATGGAATATATGGTGGGAACACAACTTATGCATTTTCAAGAAATCAAGTTCTTTAATTGAGGTCATCAAAGTTAAGATTGAAAAATCATTTCAGAAGTAGTTAATGCTTATGTTCTGAAACATAAGAACACGTCCTCCGTTTTCACAACTTGGGATGACTTTGTTTTGAAGAGTTGGAAGAACATAATTTTGTCATTTGCGGGAGGTTTACATCAAAATAGAAAAATGAAGGTGAATAGAAAAGAAATCAAATGGAAGCCCCCATGTTCTATTTTTTTCAAACTTAACTTTGATGGTGCTTTGAGAGGGATTATGGGCGTCTCAGGGGTAGGAATTTGTATCTGAGACTCTTTGGGATTAGTAATAGTGGCTAGTTTATTTTCACTTCTGGTGGGCACAAATAATGTGGCTAAGGCTCAAGCAATTCTAGTAGGATTGGAAATTTCCCTCAAATTGGGTATTGCACAAATTCATATCAAGGGGGATTCCTTAATTATAATTAATGCTTGCAAGGAGAGAAATGTGCACAATTGGTGTTTGAAATATTTTCTATAGAAAATTTGGTTTTTGTTAGACAAGTTTCAATATTTTATCATCTCACACACTTATAGAGAGGGGAATGACATGGCAGACAAGTTGGCAAATATGGGTTGTGATGGGAAAGAAATTGTTGTGTATAACAACATAGAATTGCAAGAATATCTGAAAGTTGCTATAGTAGTTGTTAAGGAAGCCATGAATTTGGCCACAAGAATTAGTTGAAAAGTTTACAAGGAAAGTTTTTGATGAATTTTTGAAGCAACAATTTCCAGAGCACCAAGTTCTAGAGCAACAGATTCAGAAAACATAGTTCAATTTTTGCTAGAGATATTTTAGTGGTATTAGAGTAGTAGGACCTTACTATACTGTAATAGAAATGGATCTGTAAGATATAGGCCTATTATTTTGATATTGAGAACTTTAACGACAAGTAGAATGTTGTTGTTGATGCCAAAATTTTAGAGCAATAGATTCTGGAGCACCAAGTTCTAGAGCAACAAATTCAGAAAATAAAGATCAGATTTGGCTCGAGAAAGAAGGGTACAAAGTCCTAATCTAGACATGATCTTAATAGCGCAAGAAGTCCCAGTGGAGAATTCAGTCCATATGCCATGCAAGGGTGTTTAGTTCATATTTCTTTCTTCATGCCTAAATCTATCTAATTTTTAGGCCATAAAAGATAGTTTTTTGCTGTGGGTTTCTAAATATTTTGTATAATCAGTCCATTTTCAATAGCAAACTAGGGGCTGGAAGATATTTTATCATTGTAAAGGTGTTTTTGGGATCATATAAATTACTACCTATTGTAAATTTTATTATTATTAATATATCTATAGGCCTTACGCCTTTTCCAAAACAAAAAAAGTAGGAAGAAATTTGTAAATTTCAAACCCATAGCATCCATTGTAGCAATTTTTCTACAACACAATCTAGCTCTTAGGCTTTCAACACGACTTGATACACACATACATTTCACAAATTGGGGAATATTTTTCCATATGTATTATAATATTTTATGAGACTAGAAGTCTCTCTAATAAGATAGGTGTGATCTAAATGCATCCTTAAAAGTATATTGTAATAATTTTTCATGTACACATGTTCAATAGTGCTTCATAGTTGTACTACATAAAGATGATGGTGTAGTTACACTAGTGTCTAGGACCACAATATAAGTGTTCTAGTGTCTATCATATCCCATAGGACTTGGTAATTTTCTTATATAATCCCTAGCCCAAAGGTAATTTGGGCTAGGGGTGGATTTATGACTACATTACGTTAAATAAACTTATTTATATGTGTGATGATTATGTTTAAAACATGCTAGTCCTAATGAATATAATTATAACCTTATCATATTTTGGTGAAATGTAAATACATTGATTTTGTTTACACTGAATCATACTAATGACTTGGTTGGTGGACTTGTGTGAGATTTTTCATTTCTTGCAAGTACTTGGGATGGAAGATAAGGTAGATTATGTGAGACACTGATGAGAGCCAAATAAATAGTAATACAAAATTCAATGTTGAGACTTGCTAGTAATTTTCACCCAATCCATGGTTTGCCTAACTTGGTATTTAGAATGTCAAGTGTGGTTAATGAACCATCATCTATAGTTTGATTTTGCATGGGTAGCCTAATTTGTATGTAACAATGAGTTTAGAAAATTTTCATTACATTGTTCACTTGTAATGCTTGTAAGGTAAAGGAAATGGTTGAGTCATTAGATCAAAAAACTTAACCTAAGGGCTAGTATTAAGTCTTTAAAATATAAATAAAAGTAAATATAAATAAATAAATAATAGGCAACCATAAACTATAAAATAATAAAATAAAATAAAGACCTATGTAATAGATATGCAATATCATTATCAAGAGGGTGATCAAATAAAATCATTGTGTCATCGACCTTAAACAAAGAAAAGGAAATGCAAAGTGAAGAAAATAAAATAAAGTGTGGAGAATGCTTGTCCTAAAGGATATACTACCATTTTTATGCAACCTCCTATCCCACAACTAGGAGAAAACCATGAGTAAATGAGGAAGACCAAACATGGGAAAAGAGGAGCAATCATGCAATTAAGAGGCATGACAACCCCAATTTTAATAGAATACTAGCAAGATTTGACCCAAAATGATATGCTTCTAAATACCCAACCACTTCACCTTAAATTTACCATTTAGGGTTCCATTTTGTAGAATAAAATTTGGGGAGAAGGAGACAAGAGTGGTGTGACTAAGGTGAGAAACATTGGATAATATTTGGAGAGAAGAATAGGCAATTGATAAGGAAGATTTAACTGTTGCTTGAGACACCATTACATTGGATGTAGTGATTCTTTTAGTGGTGAATCTTTTCTAATTGGAAAATATTTCTATTCATCCAATTTAAAATTGGAAAATACATTGCAACCAACGAGGTGGCCAAATCGCTCAAATTTTATGAATTATGAATCTAATGCATTTTAATTCGCCATCAACTTATTTATGAGGCATTTCTAATTAATAATTTTTCCATTACAAACTACAGGTTTCAAGTGGTCTAGTTAACATTTTCTCCTATAATCTCGGAAGCATGTATTAAATCACACACATATTTGCCAATATTATTAAAACAACATTATCTATTAGGACACGCTTCACCAATATCATTAAATGTTCACTATGTGTGAGGACCCATTTTTCCAAAAAAAATTACAAATAATTGTGTATGAGGACCCATTTCATCAATAACAGTAAAAATAATTATGTTTGAGGACACATTTTTTCAATTACATTAAAAGATAATTACATATGAGGACCCATTTTGCCAATACTATGATAACTCCATACTAATTGTTGGCCTATAATCAGCTTAAAAATTACAATGTATGTGTTCCCTCAAGGTTTTATTCACCCAAAATTTAAATGTATCATTGTATAATTACATGGGATTCTCCAAATTTTTACTATACTATTTTAAAATCTCATGGAATTCGCCAAATATGGATTGATATAAATACAAGAAAATCTCTAATTTATTTTTACACAATTTGACTAGTTCTAAACTTGTGATCTCTCGATTTGAAAGTTGGAACGTTGATCATAGGAAAGTTTCAAACTTACAACTACAAGTATTGTTGCATTGATGAATAGTTAGTTAGTGAAAACCTAAAGGTAAGTGATCATTTCTTCATAGTGTTATAAGATTATTTATCTCCTTGTCATTATTGCTTCAGTCTTAAAGAAGATATTGAGTAGGGAATGAGATATGTATTCTATTTTCTTCTTAAACAAGAAGACAATTTTTGGTAGCTTTTATTTCATGACAGATCAAGATATCAAGCAACAACAAGAGTAATAATCCTCAAGGTGGTGAAGGGAGGCCATAAAAATGCCCAAAATGTGGAGTTACTATAAAGTTATACTTTGGTAATGTTTTTGATCCATCAAATCAAGATGGAAGTACATCATCAACTCTTGCACAAAATATTAATGAATAATACATTAGCAATACCTCACAAGAATAACAGAATGAGTTAATTAAGTTGGATGAGGGTGACAATGCTACAAAATATGTTCCAAGGGATACCCAAGGTAGCCAGAATGAGTTAATTGACTTGGATGAAAATGTTGGTGTCATAGATGATGTTGCTATAAGTAAGAGGAAGAGAAAAGCCAAATCAAAAATGGGGTGAGATTGGGATATGATAAGGAATTTTCACATTGATTAGGTGTCAAAATATCGATTCATTGAAATAGTGAAGAATGCAAAAAAAAGATGAACCTCTAGTAGAATGCAAGTGTAAGATTTATAGTTAGAAATATAAATGAGACAAGAAGTTGTAGATAAATCTAGACACTATAGAAAACCATATCGGTAAAGTTTATGAAAAACAAATCATAAATGAAAAGGAAAACTCAGTAGTAAAATAGAAATCAAAGGAAGAATTTCTTCATGTTAAGTATGCCCTAGAATATAATGATGATCTACAAAGAATGGTGAAGCTTGTTGAATGTGGAGGTTCAATTGAAGCTCAACTTGGAAAGATAATAGAAGGAGAACAATTGGAAAAAATTATTCATTTTAGTTATTTTTTTCATATTTTATCCAAAGGGAATTCTATGATAGATCACCTAGAATGTAATTATTTATTATCTTTTTTGGCATTCCTAACTTTCCTAGCACACATTGGTTAATAAAGTCTAGACGAGAATGGGAAAGTTGTCTTACTAGTGAAAAAGCAAGATTTACAATAGAAATAAAAGATTCAAACTTCATTGCATTATCTTTAGATAAAGTTATTGTTACAGATAATACTTCTTGGGTATTTATTCATGTTTATATTGTACTCAAACATGTTTCCAACCTCATCTACTTTGTGTTCATAAAATAAAGGAGATTTTTACATTGCAAAATCTATTTGAACTAGTTAAAAAATATTTGAATGAAATTGGAGCTATGGATGACTTCACAATTACCAAAAAGCTGGTTTGTGTAGGAGCTAATGGAGCTTCAACAATGTAAGGTCAGAGGAATGGTATTTCCATAAAGTTACAAACTACTTGTTCACCATACATGATTACCATTCACTACACATCCCACAAAATGAATTTAGCATTTAAAATTATAAACAAGTTTCCTTTAGTATCAAACGTTGAAAATCTAGTCTGTGAGTTCTACTTATACTTTTTTCGAAGTCCCAAAAGGTTTTTGAAATCTGAAAATTTTTACTAAGCGGATAATATTAGGAAACACGCTTCTTAAGGATGTTGATACCATATGGATCTCCTTGCATGGACCAACACATCAAGTTTTTGAGAATATCAATCATTGATTAGACTAATGTACGAATATAGCCACATAGTAGACAAATCTCTTGACCTCTTACATAGGTTAAGTGATTTAGAGACACTCTTAACCTTATTAGGTATTATCCCCATGCTAGATGAAATGAACAATTTTATGAAAAGGCCCAAGAAAGAACTATGTATATTAATGAATATACTAAACTACGTAGAATGACATGCATGACCCTCAATAATCTATATCTATAATATTATCCCTTTTGAAGTTCAAAATTTATAGCCTAGTAGTTAATTACATATTTGAACAATCCTAAAAAAAATTATAGTTTAATGCAAGTGAGGATTTATGTGTCTTTATAAGTTGATTTGAGATACCAATGCACTATTGTATGATGGTCAAGTGCTCTACCAAAGAAGTACCTATTACAAAGGAAGCTTTTAACGATATTGTTAAATATATAAGTGGTATTTTAAAATATTTGCAAGTTATCTTTCCTTAGAGATTATAGAACAATTCCCTCAAGATGAAATACTTAAAACCATGTATTTTTTTTATCCTCAATTTTGGGTCCCAGGCCACCATCAACCAAAATTATTTTATATGAAAGTAATAACATTGGCCAAACATTTTTTGAAAAGTTCATATTGGAATGGAAAAAAAAAGAAGGAAATATAAATGCAACTAAGATTAGAGAACAAACTTCCTATTTTGTAATAACTATGATTGATCATTTTGACTCCATGGAGAATCCCACACAATTGGGATCAATAACAAGGGTTTGGGAAACCTTTGGTCATAGTGAAATATTACGTGATTCATTAACAAAATATTTCAAACTTGTTGATTTATGTGAAACAATGATATTGGGGTTGGTGGAGGATGAGAGAGATTTCAGTACATGGGGGGTTTTGAAATCAAAGATAAGAAACAAACTAGACAACAAGTTGGAAAATTTCTTGAAGATGTATACAACTAGGTACAATATCTAAAGTTTTAATTTTGAAAGGGAAATCACAATCTAGAAGTCCATATGCGAAAGAAGAGGGTTGTGCAACACTTCAAACATTAGTGGAAATGAAACAACTGATAGTGACACAATGAATGTTGAACTTGAGATGTAGTTAAGTGGATGTATGCAAGGCGAAGAAAACGAAGACTAGACTTAGAGTTAAGATGAATCTTAATCTCATCATTAGAGTATGGACCATGAGGTGAATTCAAAAATACAAGGGATTTAGTAGTTTCTAGTTATTTATATTACATTTCATGAATCATATATTCATATTCCAAACTATTGTTGATGATATTTTATATTTTATTCCATGAAATTATGAATTAGATTGAATAAATTAATGTGTTACTATTTTCCATTGTTCCAAATTTGTAATGTAGAATATATATTTTAAACATTATTTTCAAATTGGTTAATTAGTTATTAAACACATTTTTCAATTTTTATTTATTAATTAGCATATTATTAATATTTACATATTTTAATTTTATCATACTGATAAGTTTTACATGTACTCAATTGTTCATCATTAAACTCAATGCTTAATATAATATTAGCAACAATAGCATATACAACATTAACAATCTTTAATGTGTATCTAGTAGTAGAAACCAAAGTTGTTTTAATTGACCAAATAATTTGAGCATATTAATGAATTTGAGTTTTGTATGGATTTTTAAATGAAGGAATACACAGAGGCTATGTGAAATCTTACTCAAAGACATCTCTACATAGAGGTGAGTTGGAAACTCATATTATCAAATTATTCTATTAGTTTTTGTAGCATGCTTCACTATTTATTTGATGGAAATGCAATTTGTTGTAACTAATAGTATTTGATTATAAAAAATTAACAATTCATAATTGAAATTGGAAATTGAATTGAATGTTTCAATCATTTTTTTTGATAATATAAGTAGCATTTACATGGTGTTGTACCCTTTACACGAAAAGCTCATAGTGCCAAAAAGGAACTGGTGTAGGAGCACCAACTGAAATTTGGAGTTTTTTGTGTCATGTTGTGTCTTAGGTTCTAGGGGTATCAATTTTGGTTTCAATAAGGTCTTGTAAGACCATTTGTAAAGATGAAATAATATTTGGTTTGGTGAGTCAAGTTTTGTGTAATGTTTGAAAAGTTGTTAAGTGGTTGTAAACAAAATGATAATTGTTTGTATTGTTTGGAAGTTGAATGGCCAACCAATTCAAATGGTGGTTGTGACCATTGAGATTCAAAGGGAAAACATATAAATGTACTCACAAACCTTGAGAATGAAGTTCCTAATCTTTTGGAGTGGATTATTCATCATTGTTCTTTGTTTTATGTTGAAAAACTCTACAATTTAACTATTTTCTACAATTGTACAGTGTTGTATGGACTCATTGTGAAGGGTAGCATACATGGTTAGATAGAGGACTGAAATACCTTTCACATGCATATGGTTTGAAGCCTTAAATCAACGTTTGAAATGAGATATCTCCAATTTTCTATAAGTTCTCTGTTTGAGTTAGGGTATATAGGGTTTGATAGGAAAAATACAATAAATCACCATTCCACCATTGAAATTCTCTGATTCTTGGTGGAATGGAATATATGTGTCTATTTTGTTTGTTGACAAAGGCTCAGGGTAGGGGGAGTTGGTTTGTGAGGGTTTGAGTGATGCCCTAGGTGACTGTGGCATCATTTTCCACATAGTTTTGACAAGTAAAGTGGTGTAGGCACCTTATAATCAGTATGTTTTACCTTGGGGCATTAAAACTAGTTGAATCCTAAGTTTTGAAATCTAATACACCTGTCCAAGGTGTTGTGTTGGTGAGTCTTTTAAAGGGTGGTTGCTTTGGGAAAAAGGCTTAATTAGGCTTGGTTTAGTCAAGGTTCTCATACATTTTTTCTGAAACAACCCTATTCTATCTTTTGATATGTTGTTTAGGATAGTAATGGGTATGTGTGTATGCAAGGGTTTGATGATTTGTGGTCTGGTGTGAAAGTTATGCCCTTAAAACCCCATTTGAAGACCTACTAAGACTTGGTGAAAGAGTTGTGTGAAAAGCATAGTAAGGTGTTTGCCAAAGGGTCTCAATCTTGTGGATTTCATCAACTCACCCATGTCTTGCATTGGGAACCAAGTTCAACTAACCATCAACAAATACAAAACAAAAACAATGTATACAAGACATAGACACAACACAGTATTAGTGGAATTCCAGCACCACAAAGACCCAAACACTAGCTGTCCACACTTTCCCATTTCTAAACTAGGAGGTTTAAAACATCATCCCCAATCCATTTGGGGCCTTCACCCACAATATTATTGTCCACTTCCTCCTTGATGATGTATGAAAGTGTGATGGAATATCTGTGAATCATTTTAATAGTGAATCAGGCCAAACTATTGAATTTTTGTGCTAGTTTAATAACCCCCTCCTGCAACACACCGAGGTCCTCATCCTTGCCTTTCTTGCTTTGGGTCTCCTCTTCCCCGCCAACTCTAGGATCCAAGTGGGTGGATTCCTTCTTAAGCATCTAATTCATGTCGAATAAATTACTAGGGCCCTCCACAAACCCTTCTTCCATCTCCTCAATAGTGTCTTTTTTGCCTTCAATCTCGCCACCAGTCTACTTCGAATCACTAGAAATCTCATCCACCAACGCCCCTTTTTTGTTCTTCACTAGTTTGTGGGACCTCCTTACACTAGTTTGTTTCATCCCCACCTCAAATTTCACAGCCACCATGGTGTCGCCCATAGAGTCTTTTTTCTTGACACTTTTTCCTTCTTTGTCAAGGGCCGACAAGTCCACCTGGCATAGAGGCTCTTTTTTCCCCTTCTTAGTAGTGGGTCTTATGTCCTTGATGGGTTTATTTTTTAGCTCACATAACCAAACCACCACTTTAGGTTGGGAGAACCCGACCACACTTTTCTTCTTTTTTGATGGGGTTTTAGGCTTAGGCTCAGCACTGGGTTCATTTTTAGGTATGGGGGTTTTCCTCTTAGGACCCTCTAAAGCAGTGGGAGAAGGATTATTGGGGGCAACGTCAAGGGGTTCTAGTTCCTAAACACACACAATAAAGATAGGTTTGGGTGAGCACAAGGAAAAATTAAATTGATGGAGCCTAAATATTAGGCCCTGATGTAACAACAAGGGGGGTTGAACATCAGGGTTAAGAGTGGTAGCATCAAGGGAGTATTTAACTAAATTCTCTAGAGAAGTTAGCAAAAATAAAGGAAAGATGAGGTTCATCTTGTGCCAAAGGTGGTTTAATAGCAGAAAATGGTAAAATTAATACACCTTGTATCTACCTAATGTAACATATTTCATAATTATAGCAATACACACCTTGTCCCAAGGTTTTGGCAATGCCTCATGGTTGAATCCAAACTGCTTCTTAATCGACTTCTCATCGCCCTTGAAGAAGGCATTGAACTCTCCAAGTCTTGTGTTTTAGTATGTTTTTTGTATATTTTTCCATCATAGGAGAGTCTCATCACCTTACCAATTACTTTCTCATCCACCTCGAATGAGATGTCACCCATGGTGACCCATTTATCCTTCCATGAACTTGCAAACTGGGTCAACAATCTCTCATCATGGCCCACAAGATTCTCCAAAAGTGGCACCAAACCTCCTTCTTTATAGATATGCCAAGCTATGGGTCCCTACAAAACTCCTCGCAGTTATCTGGCTCAGTCCTCACCCTGTCACCTCCCATCACAACCCAGGACACACAAGAATTCGCCCAAAGAAACAAAGTTAGCCAAAAACTTGACTACTCGCCGGTGAATTTCCCCTTTTTTAAACTATCATTACTTTTCCTTTTAGGATAGTAAGGCATAATAAAAGAAATCTGATGTTTACACACTTTAGTTGTCATTCCCAATGATGCAACTTCATAGGGCTATAATCATCACTTAAGAACTATAGGTTAAGGAAAATGACAATTAAATCTAGATAATTAATATCCGTTATGCCAAAGATCTTTTTGAAGTTACACATTTCCCCAGGCCATTTAGCTGCAGTGGGGAAGATTTGAGATTTTTAAGTACATCTCAAAAGATCTTATGCAAATCATAAGATGTCTTAAATTGGAATTATTAAATAAAATAGCGATGAATATCACATTATACACATCCTAGGAGATTTGATAGGATGTGTAGAACATTTGAAAAGATAGCCTGTAAAGGCTGAAGAACCCACCATACATAATAATGAAACAATATAGCCATGTGGCACCCCACTTTAAACTCGCCACCTCACCCAACCAAGTCCTCATCATCCAAGGACTCATCAAGTGGAGCCACTAGTACCCATAAAACTTAGCATTGTGAATCATCATTGAGCGGTATATTCCTTTGCTCTGCAAGGATTAATCATTGTATAGTAGTCGATAGTGTCTCGAGCCTCTTCCAACACTTGAAAAAACTCCAAATGGAACCCAAGTTGGGTAGACTATCAGCCACCTGGTTGCCTTCCCTATAGGTGTGAGTTAGGTATTTCCTTTCCAATTTTGAGACTACAAAATTTATGTCAATTAGGATATCCTTGATGTTCCAAGCAAGCAACCGACCATGATTGACAGAGCCAATCATAGTCTTTGAGTCCCCTTCAATATGTAATTTTTTTATACCCAAAGTGATAACAATCTCAAAACCCTTGAGCAATTCCTGTGACTTAGTCATCATAGAAGACTGACTACCAATTCCTCTAGCAAACCCAACAACCAAGTTTCCCTTACAGTCCCTTATGACACCCCCAATGCTAGCCAAACTAGGGTTTCACTTGGCTACACTGTCAAAATTTAGTTTAAACCGATCCAAATCTAGAGGTTTTCAAATGTTTTTTTTCCTAGCTAGGGACCTGGAATTATCAAAGGAATTTGTCCCAAGTTTAAAGTTACAAGAATTTTCAATTTTAATCTCCCAATTAGGAAGGGATTTATCTGGTGTTTTCCATTTGTATAGGGAGATACTTTCAAAGAAAAGTCTTGACCCAATGCCAAATAATTCCTTGGGGCTCTTCTCAGTGTCTCTGAAGATTCGATTGTTCCTTTCGGCTCTTCTCAGTGTCTCTGAAGATTCGATTGTTCCTTTCTTTCCAAAGGCACCAGTAGACGATGGGGGGATTTTTCCTCCAAATTTCCATGGGGAGTGGGTGTTGGAAGGGACTATTCCAACCTTCAATAAAGGATTTTAAGTCCTTATTCAAGGTCTAGAGAGTGGCCAGCTTTTGGAAAGCCAGATCCAAAACCTCAATAGCATATGGACAATGTAGAAATGGGTGATCTACAAACTCTTCATTAAATTTGCATTCAAGATTATTAGTGGTTTAATGGAATCCAAATAGTTCACCTCATTTGGGTTATGAGGAAATTGGTCCAAATCAATCTTCCTTATATTGACCATCTTCTATTTGAAAGCATCCTTTTCAATGAATCACTCTATTTTATCAAAAGCCTATGACAAATCAAGATTTTTCAAGTTTCTTACCTTTTTATCCAACTTCTTCATCTTTTTGTAGCCTAATCTAGAAATTCCTTTATTTCATGTATTCTCAAACACTTTCAATGATAAATTATACCTTTATTGAAGCATCAACATGGCCATGAATTCATTGTCACTAGCTTTATAGATTGTTTGCGAAATTTGATTTAGAATTTTCTCTCTTGAAATCATATTTTTGTTGCCATCTACATATTTCTTGAGCTTCCTATTATGTATTGTTAGATAATCAATCAATTGAAATAATTCACATAAACTATCAATCCTCTATATCATTTCCTCCTAGATATTTTGTTTCATATGTATCATTATCCTTTACTTCATTAGAATTCCTTGATTATTGGATGTCTATGTAGTATCTTCTAATGTTGGCCTCTTGTGTGTAATTTTTGTTGTAGAAAATGTTGACCACTACTAGTGTTACTACCCATAACATTGCCACAAGTGGCAATGTCAGTTCCACTAGATTCTCCACTATGTCTTAGTTGTGATTGTATTTCACCATGAGGATTTGAAGCTATAACAAAATGAATTGTTAGACCTATCCTTTTATGCCCTTGGGATCTCTTATCAGCTATAGTCTCTTGTGAAGCACTAGGTTTTTATTGCCTACCTCTATTAGTGCCCAAATTCTTTTTCCTTTGGACCCCAAACCACCACCTTCATAACCCATTTTCCAGCTATGACTACTCTTGAAGTATATTCTTATTTTGTGGTCTCACTTAAACTATTTTTAACTTTGCTTGCATATTTTACACTTTGTTCTTCCCTATCATCATCATTTTATTTAACTTTAGAGGGATGCTCTTTATTTCATAAATCACTAAAATCGTAATCTTCTTGGATCTCTTGAAATGTTGCACTAGTTTTTGGTTCACCTAGATCCTTCCTCATAGACCAAAATGAAGTAATCTTTTATTGTGTCCAAATTTCTTTTCTACAAGACCTTCTTAGAGAATCTAATATGTTTACTCTACTAGATGGTAGACCACATTTTTCATTAAAATTGTTGTACCTCCTAATTTTCTTTTTTGCTTCTCTTTGTTTGTGTTGGTGCAGTACCATTAGTTCTGTTGACTATTATTGAAAATAAATACCTTTCTCAAAAACAATTTCATCCATTACTTTTTTAACCTTATCCCTAGAATTCTTGTTTCACAATATTTCAAGCAAGAGTTTACTTTGATGTTGAATTCTACTTGCAACATTCTTATTGGACATAAGCCTTTCTTTAATGATGTCACATGGATTATAGTGCCAATGAGAGACAACATCAAATTGAAAAAAATCCAAAAGTTCATGTATTGCACTAAATGCTTTTCTCTTGAATGTGAACCCTCCGCATGAAAAAGTTAAAGAAGGAAATATGATCTTTTGTTGACTGATAAATTATAGTTTATAAATAGTCTCCATTTGTCATACATATTCCAATGCAAACACACTTTTTATCACATGTATTGTAAGTTTGTATGGCTCTACTTTGATCTATAAAACCTTAGTATAGTATAATCTTCCATGAAGTACCAATCAACCAATTGTATTTTTTATCCTAGTTGAATGTAATCTCTACAAGACATAGGCAATCTACCAAAGCAATAGTTTAGTTTGATACAATGGAGCTAAAATGTAGTTTACAAAATTATTGTAGTTCCTTTGACCATCATGCATCCTTATCTTAGTGGTTCAATCATATACTGAAGCCATTTTTTCCTTAGCATTTGTATAGGGCTGAATCTAAAGCTTGTTGGTCAGAAATATTCCACTAAATTTAAATAAAAAAATAGCACATGTAGATTGTGAACCTAAATTTCTTAGTGGAACCTCCTTTAATAATTAAAAAAGGTTTATGCATGGATTATACAATGTGCTCAAGAAAGTTATATTTGATAGGTCAAGTAGCATAATGGATATAATATACCATTTCAAGGAGGCTTGCACCCACTTCCTGATTATTATCCAATCCAAGGAAAAATACTAGCATGGAAATAGTATCTTGAACCCATAGTTTAATTTTTTTTAATTTATGAGGCTTATGATTATTTTTGAATAAGTTACTATCCACAACTATTTTATTTAGAAAATAATTGTTTCCCCTTGATTGACTGCTTCATAATTACTAGCAATCTTTTCTAGGTCAATGTGGATGTTTCCAAAATCTTCAATTGTAAAACCCCAACACATTTCCAAATTATTTTGTACTAATGGGTAATATTTCTTCTTTTCTATCTTTATTAACAATTAATTTTTTGTTATCATGATTTAATTCTAGGGGGAAAAATCATGGAACATCATCTACCCCAATCTAAGTTATGAGGTAAGCCTAACATAGATTGCAAGATCATATATCATGGTATTCATCTGTGAAACCTGGGGTTTTAAGCACTCTGACATAATATATTTTTCTATTTGATTTTTCCTTGCCTTTCCCAATAGTTGGTCTGGAAGTGATGGTAGACATGCTTGTATAGTGTGAGATCTCAAGTTCTCAACCCTAAAACCCAAGATTGAAAAATTAAGAAATGATGAAATGTAGGAATTATTTCTTTCACTTACCCAAAATTTGATTCTTGAAAAGATGAATATAGAGAAATTGATAGGCATAGACTTGTTGTGTTGGAACCCAAAATATCCTTGGTGTACTGATATGAGCTATCTCCTTATGTCCTCACCCTCTCACTTCAAAATAAAATCACTTAGCAGTAGAAAGTTCACTTATTTTTTAAATTTTTCTTGAATATTAAAGTGACTGAAACATGTTACATTTGGACTACACAATTAATACATTACAATTCTATATTGACACTTCAAATTAAATTCAATAGTTGTCTTGAATTTTTGCAACTTCTATCAATTGATCACTTTCACTAAGAGGTGGCTTCATTCTAATGTTCCATCTCAAATAAATTCTCAACCATTGATATTTGTAAATCTAATGGTTATAAGGTGATTCCAGAGGTTTTAATTCGCAAGCTTAACACTTTGTGCATTTCATTCAAAAATTAAACTACAATCATCCATAAAATGTTTGTTGAAACGTGTGTTTTACAGTTGTTTTAAACTTTAAATTGTGCTAGGATACAAAATTAGTAAGCAATAAAAGAGTCTAGTTGGAAAATGAAACGAAATCCAAGAACAAACACTTAAGTGGTTGGGATGCTTCCCACAATTTCGTAACCTAAAGATGGACCCCCTATGAAGAGCTTGGGACTTACAAAATCTTCATGAGATTTTTCCATGTGTCATTATGTCATTTCTCAAAATCCTATTCTTCAATAGAAAACCCATTTGAGACATTGAGATTATGTCATGTATCATCATTATATTGCTCACAATCCCAACCTTCGATGAAAAACCCATTGGATACATTGAGATGAGTAAATGTGTCCTTATTCTATGGTTTTGTGACTTGCATATAGGTCTTCTTGAATCATCTCATGGACCTACAAAATCCCTTTAACAAGCATGGCTTTGAAAATTTTCCCCCTTTTGTGGTTCTGCAACAATTAATTAAACCTTTATAAAAATATCTACAGACTAATAGAATCATGCCAAAAGGATTCGACATGTACTATATTCCATGATTTCAAAGTTGTATTTTTTCTTTAGTAAGTACACTTGAATTTGACCACTCCCATATGGTCAAATTCACCCTTGCATTCTTCTATTCTGCATCCCCAAACCATTAATTGAATAATTTATTATTTGATTAACATTTCAATTATGTCTAATGTCCCCTAAGGTATTTAATTAATCAATCAAATACCTTATCTTATTCAGCTCTAAATTAAACAAATAGACCAATTTATTAAATTTATTCGTTAGCCCAAATGAATTAAATCAATTTTTAATTCATTTTTCTTCTCTCTCCAAATGTCATATCCTCCATAATCCTTTGTAATCTAGATTAATCTAATTAATTTGTGATTAGGATGTCCACACCCCTAATCATCGTTAGGGTCACATCCTCCATAATCTCCCACTTGCCTCTAATCCTTCATTAGCCTACCTAATCTCGTATTTGCACAACCTTAATCACCTAATTAAGCTAACCTAATCCTCATGCCATTTATGGCATGTGTCCTTAGTCAACCTACATTAAATGCTTTCTCTATTTGGAGAAGACATCCAATTCCCTATGTGAAATTTTAATTCACATTTATTCATCCAATGCATTTTAAGGAATTTTAAATTCCTTCTCCCATCCCCATGAGGATTTGTGAGAAATTTTTAATTCCTCACATGACCTCTTAAAGCATATGTGGACAAAGACCTCCCTTATGATATCTTGTCCCATCCCAAGGTACATCAAAGTAACTCCATTTCATATCCACAGTATCCCCTCCCTTCCATGTCACTCGCCACATGTCAGTTTGTGAGGGTTTGTCAGTTCTCAACTCACCCTAGCCCTTGATCTCCTCCACCATGGCTTCATCCTGGCCCTCCATTGCTTTAGAGGAACTCCCCCTAAAAATGATGGAAATGCTTCCATTTTGATCCATCTACAATCTAGCAATCAAACACACACACTTAGCCATTTTTCAATCTTTTTAAGCCACCACCATTATTGCAGCACTTTGAGCCACAATCTTGCATCCATTCCAATACCCACTTGCACCATTGCATTCCTCATCACTCCATGATCATTTAGAGATAATTTTTGAGCTAGTTTTCCAAACAAGGAGCACACAATCAAGCATCCAAAGGGCCAACCAAACTGTCAATTTGAACAAGGTAAAAGGTTTCTTTTTATTGTGCTTTGTTTGAATACAACTAGCCCTAATATGAGTGCTTTGTTTTGTTTTTATCCTTTTGATTGAATTTATTTCTTGCATCTTAGAGTTGGTAAAAAAAACTGCACATAGTAACATACCCATTGTGGACTAGAAGAAACCACTAAAAATGAGACAAGTGTCAACCCTTCTACAGTTTTGTGGGTGTTCCCTTCCTTAATAAAATACTTTGGGTGGATTAGCACAACCATATATTGAGTGTGGGATCACTTATGTCATTTAATTAAGCACATGCAAAAGATTATTCTTAAGTGAGTGCTAAGATAAGATAAAAGGGTTGGTAACTTAACATTGCAAATGACTTAATAAGATGACTAATGACATCAAGAACTGAGGTAGCAAGTTAAAGAACAATTAGAAATAAAGTGTAGGGTAGAGAAAATTAGGTAAGGTTTTCTAGGGTTTTTCAACCTAACTTCACATATAAAGCAATATTTTAGGAAAACCTAGCAAGAGTGACAATATTTTGCAACTTAGGATTAGAGCAAAGATTGAAAGCCCTAAAAGTGTGAAAATGTAGTACTGCAAATAATTTTACAAGTATTGCCAAATTGTGAGTTTCTTGAGACAATATAATTGATTGTGGATATCTAATAAGTAATAACATTAATTCTAATTACTTGTAATTTGAATGGACACTAAACACAAAAAATAACATCAAGAACTGAGGTAGCAAGTTAAAGAACAATTAGAAATAAAGTGTAGGGTAGAGAAAATTAGGTAAGGTTTTCTAGGGTTTTTCAACCTAAATTCACATATAAAGCAATATTTTAGGAAAACCTAGCAAGAGTGACAATATTTTGCAACTTAGGATTAGAGCAAAGATTGAAAGCCCTAAAACTATGAAAATGTAGTACTGCCAAGAATTTTACAAGTATTGCCAAATTGTGAGTTTCTTGAGACAATATCATTGATTGTGGATATCTAATAAGTAATAACATTAATTCTAATTACTTGTAATTTGAATGGACACTAAACACAAAAAATAATGTTTTATTATAAATGAATAACAAAAAATAATATAACCATTTATTTTATTACAATTGAATTATAAATTTACAATGTTACATATCTTTTTAAAGATGAGTAGAGCATGCAAGATCTTGTATAAATTACTAATGTTTTTTTACATCAAACACAATTGATACCAAGCTAATACTGGTAGTCTAGTAGTGGTGTTATGGAATACAGATCATATTTTCAAACCATGGGGTTTGCTAGCCATGATTGGGACCTTGGTATTTCAAATAATAGCTCTAAGCCACTAGGATAGCCTAGAATTACTTTAAAAATCCATAAGGCTTTCCTATCATGTTGGGGAAATAGGAGTGATGAATATATAAAATGTACCTAACTTGGTTACCGATTGGAATTATATAGAACATAAGGGGTGGTAAATCTACTACCATCCTCTTCGGGTAGCTCCAAGCCACCAAAATAACACATAATGAATTTTGAAGTCCATAATTCCTCTTTGAGGGCCTCTATCAAAATGGAGTATGAAAAATTGATGAGTTTCAATGCAAATAAGATTAAAATACTTATGTAAATCACTTATCTCCATTAGATCTCTTCATCTTGGTTTAAAACTTGGCTCAAGGGCCAAGTGAACCATATCAACTTTTTTCTAATTCTACCCATTATGAACTTGAAGGAAATTGGTCTCTCTTTTACTTTGTAATGACATAACTAGACAAAAGAGAATTTATAGTACCCCCAATAATAGCACAACATCATCTTATTCCTGTGTAGGAGCGAATTCGCACCCCTTATCCAAATTCCCCTTTTTCCCTTCTTCACTTTACAAAACCAAACTCAAAGGCTAAATTCCATGTAGGCCAGCTTCCTTCATTGCACCTGGCGGTTGATTTGTGTTTCAGTACAGGAATAACTATTGGGGATAACCACACAACATGCGTACGTCCATAGAAAATTCCTACGGTTGAGCCTGTAAAGGCATTACACTTCTCATTGGGAGTCAACTTGTAATGCCCTCTTCAACTAACCAACCCAAATATGTATGTTTTCTTCATCTTTCCTTCAAATTACCTCCTTCTAAATGCATTTCAACCTCTAAAAAACTTCTTCACAATATCTTTGCATCCTTCTAGCATTCAATTCCATCTCTTAGCACACTCTTCAAGCATTCTAGCAACACTCTTGCACTCCATAGCAATAACAACATCACTCCATCAACTTAGTAGAGCAAGTGTGGAACAAGTGTGGAACAACACCATTGCAATAGAGGCTTGATTTCCTCTCATTTTCTCCCCCATTAGCCTTGATTTCTCTAGGTGGAGGTGGTAAGATTTCTACTCCTCTCCTCTATTATTTGGTTGAGGGAACATTACTATTTGTAGTTTTTTAGTGTTATTTACTTCATTTCTTTCTTTATCATACTATTTCTCCATTATCGCTTTCTTGGACGTCCGTGGAGGTGGAAACACCTAAATGATGTTCTAACTGAGGCAAGCCCCTATACAACCACCCGACAATTTTCCTCTTCATTATGTGCAAGTGGATGTGTGGCTTGGACTTAGCTAGAAAATGAGTATCTCTGTGAGGTTATTCTTATCATCCTAACTCTTGTTTACTTTCTTTATCATATTCATACATATCTTGCCTATTTCATAGTCTTGTTTTGGCCCTTTTGAAGTAGTTAGCTAGGCTATTAGTCTGTTTTCTAGCATTTGACCTTGCTTCTTTAGTCCTCTGGTCATACGGACGCTAGCGCACCATGATGTCATCTCGGAACCACACTTTCATCCTCAAGTAGAGAGCTTCCTAAGGTGTAGAGTTAAACCCAAAAATCTGCTCGCCTAGCTCCATTCTGTGTTTCAGGTCTACATAGTGATTTAGGGACTTTATAGTCCTCATCATTCTCATCCCGCATTTCCTAACACCCCATCAAGCTAAGGTAAGTTAGGGTAGCCTTCTGCTCTTTGATCTTCATGACCTGGGGCCTTGAACGTGGTTGGTCCCCCTCTCTTACATTTTTGGTGAACCTAATGTGAACCATTTTGGTTCCGTTTTGCAATACTGAAATTTCCTTTCCTCGTATTCTAGGAATGTTGTAGGTGTGAGTGTTGTGAGGTTGTCGCCTTGCAACTCAACCTATGACCCCTAGTTGGTGTAGTTTGAAGGTTCTAAAGGTGTTGCATAATGAAACCTTGATTGGGTCACCGTCTTATCCTTTGGCCTTTAGGGACTCCGTGAGAGTATCTTCTAGTGTGCATAATGGTCTCCTTCCTACATCAACCTGTCCCCTCTGCACAACCTATGGATAGTGGTACTAGTATAACTTTCACTTTGTAGGACTTATTGATGGGTTTTAATAGGGAACCATCTCCTCTCTACATCCGTGTGTGGATCAATGGAAACATTGTATCAGGTGTTCTCATTGATCTGATGTCACAAGTAAACATCATAACTGAGGAGATCATGTTGATTAAATCTTACATAAAGATGGGTATGATGCACCTATGAGCACCATCCACATGCATGACGGGCTTTTCGTGCCCCCTTTGGGTTGTATTGTCTTGTTGGTTGATCTTGGTTGGACCTAAATTTATGAAGCTCCTATTTGAAATTATCCATGGGTCTTAACTCTTTAGAGTGAAGTTGGGTATCCCTTGGTTAGTGGCTATGAATGCAGTACCCTCGATCATGCATAAATGTTTAAAATTTATCCATGGGGGTTTTGTGCATGTAATTCATGACGCTGGTTACAAACCATCGGTTGCTCAGGGTAGCTACTCATTGGAATACTCTTGGCCTACACCCATTGGTCCTCTTTTGCCTAGGATGGACCTCCTGCACTGAACATATCTGAATTATAATAAAGGGTACCTAAGACCAAAAGTGAGATACCCTTCATTGCCTTATGTTGTTTCACATAGGGCTTGCCTAAAAGTTGACAACAATGTCTCTAAGGCACATAGGAGGGAAGAAGAGAAGCAATCCCAAGATCCTCCTTCCTCTTCCACTGTTTAGCTTGATGCTTCCTCTTGCCTCATTGAGGCACCATCAGATTTTGTTCCACGTTTGCAGGAGAATCCTATGGTGTCTAATTAGTGAAAGCCCAAGCATTCCACATTCGAGCTTTTTGTTTTGCCTATGGAGCCTAGGCCCATTAGGTATAATAGGAAGAAAGGTCCCTATGGAGAGTCCTCTTTGTCTCGACCTCCATGGCCTCCTACAGCTCTTGCTCCCAAAGAAGTAAATGGGAAGAGGCCTACTACCAAGGAACTTAAGCCAACTCCCCTCACTACTTCTAAACCTACCCCTCCTACTCCTGTTCAAGTGTTTATTCCTCTACCGAAAAAAACTATAGTGGACACTTCCATGGCTAAGCAAGAGCCTTCTATTCCTTCACAACCTCCATCCTCCGGTTCAAAGAGTCACAAAAAATTCCTTGTGTGCAAGCGTAAGCACTGGAAAAAGGCTCTCATGGATGAGTAGGCCACCTTGCAAAGGAAGGAAGAGGAGATGACCGCCCCTGTATTAGGGCCTGCTATAGTGTCCTCCTCTCTCCTCCCCTTTGCTTCCATTCAAACCATCTCTGCATCGCTTCCAGCTTTTGCTACAAGTATGAATGCGCCTAACCCTGGAAAGGTGAAGGTGTTCATTGCTCCTTCAATGGAGTTGTTGATGTTGATATCCCTTCTAGATGTCCAACCTTTCCCAAAGCCCGTAGATATGACTAACACCTTGGTCTTATCTACTGTGGTTCTTTCTTTCTCTTCCTCTTCCTCTACACCTCTTTCCTTGTCTATTGGGAGTTCACCTCCTCTAACAAAGCAAGAGGTGGAGTGTGGCCCTTCTAGCAATAGAGGATGTAAGAAGAGCCCACCTTCTCCTAAATGTGGCCCCACGCTAGCTTATTTCATCCTAGTGACAAAACTCAATCTCAGTTTCCCCTGAGTTTATCACCGCTCTTGAGTCATTCAGTGATCCTAGTGGTGAACCTCAGGCACAATCTTCACCGTTTGTTGAAGTAAGACATGGCACTCCTATGACGTGTATGTTCAACTCTTTAGACAAAGTTTTGGCCTTATCGGCGATCTTCATGAAATCGCTAACCTTAGCTCAAAAAGAGCTTGGTGGAGAGGACCTTGCGGGGCCCTCTTATCCCTTGTTGTGGGAGGGCTGGATGCTCCTCCTCTTAATATCCCACCACTGCAGGTTCATCCTCCTTCCCCCTATGATGATCTAGAGTGGGAAGCAAATGACCTCTTGCTCGATCAGTGTTAGGAGGCCTCTTCTTTATATATAGATTAGATATGTGTGTGTGCATTGTGACATGTTCCCCTATGATCATGCTATGTGTACCTATATGACCCTCATCACCCTTGTTGGTGCTTGGATACAGGCATGGTTTTTGTGTTGTAAACCTTCTTCTATTTGTATCATCATTCTTCCATGTTTGTGACTTGATTTTTGATAAATTGGGGACAATACAAAGCATTGAGGGCATTTAGGATTCCCTTCCATTTTTACCCAATTTTTTATTTTTACTTTGTCTTCTCATGCGTTCTTCACATTGTCTAATATAGTAGGGGGTTGATGATAGTTCATTTTATATACTATATATATATATATGAGTAGTTCTGACCCTAAAATATTAGGCTACCCTTGGGCCCTCTATTTTTGTTTCTTCTCCTTTTTTCTTTCCCTTTATCTTTCTCTCTTCTTTGCTTGAGTTGTCCCTCTTATGTGTGACAACCCCTTTTCTTCAACATCCCAACTTTTAGAAAATGCATTCATTTCCAATGAATATTTTCTTGAGAGCCTTCACAAACTTCTTTTCAAGAATTGTATTCTCAACTTGAAACCCTAATGGAACGTGTTTCCTTCATCATGAGTTCATAAAGAATGAACTTGAGAACCTTCCTTCAAAGAGGGAACAACTTTGATTTTTCCCCTCACATGGGGGCATAGTCTTCCTTTTGAATTCCTTAATGAAGTGGAGATCTTTCAAAAGGATTCCTTGCCAATGAATTGATTCTAGAAAATGACATCTTTTCACTTTTGAACAACATATCCCTTGAGTGGACCCCTTTGAAAGTCTTCCAAATTGTTGATGGACTGTGTGATTTTCCACTTACTTGCCTATGTGGCCACTTTCTGACTTTATGGAGTTCACTTTCTTTGGTTTCCTCCACATGAGAGATCTTGGTGGATACCTCCCTACAGGTCTATGAGCCTGTAGTGTAATTACTTTGAGCTCCCTCCATGCAATAGATCTTGGGGGATACCTTCATTATAGGTTTGTGAGTCTGTAGGGAACTTTCTTGGGTTTCCTTCATGCAAGAGATCTTGTAGGAAACCTTCCCTATAGGTTTACGGGTCTGTAGGGTGTTTTCTTGGCTTCCTCCATGTGAGAGATCTTTGGGGATGCTTCCTGCAAGTTTTTGGGCCTGTAAGGAACTTTTTTGGGTATCCTCCATGTGAGAGTTCTTGGGGGACACCTTCCTTATAGGTCTGCGGGCTTATAAGGAACTTACTTCGTGGGGCTTCCCTCATGTGAGAGATCTTGGGGGTTGCCTCTTTGTAGGTCCACGGACCTGTAAGATGCTTTCATTCTTCACCTTCATAGTTTTGTGGGACTATGAAGTCCTTTGCTTGTCCTACACTCTTGAGTTTGCTAGATCATGATATACTTCCTTGACGGTTCAGGTATACATTTCTAACTCTACTACTTCTATGATCTACTTTACCAAAGCACTCATCAGTATGTGTGCTTGCTAAAGTGGGGAAAAAATGTATAGGAGTGAATTTTCACCCCTTATGCAAATTCCCATTTTTCCCTTCTTCACTTTACAAAACCAAACTCAAAGGCTAAATTCCACATAAGCCTATTTCCTCCATTCCACTTGGTGCTTGTTTTGTGTTTTGGCAGAGGGATAACTATCAGGCAGGCCTACGTAGTGCACATACATCCTCACGGCGGGCTCACATCCCTGGCAGATTCTTGTGTTTGATCTTGCAAAGGCATTACACTTCTCATTGGGATTTGAATTGTAACGCCCCCTTTGACTAACCAACCCGAATATGGTCATTTTCTTCATTTCTCCTTCAAATTCCCTCCTTCTACATGCATTTCAACCTCTACACAACTTATTCACAATCTCTTTGCATCATTCTAGCATTCAATTACATTTCTTAGCACACTCTTCAAGCATTCTAGCAACACTCTTGCACTCCATAGCAGCAACAACATAACTCCATAAACTCAATAGAGCAAGTGTGGAACAACACCATTGCATCAGAGGCTTGAGTTCCTTTCATTTTCTCCCTCATTAGCCTTGAGTGCTCTTGGTGGAGGTGGTAAGCTTTCTACTCCTCTCTATTATTTGGTTGAGGGAACATTATTTTTTGTAGTGTTTTAGTGTTCTTTACTTCATTTCTTTCTTTATCATACTATTTCTCCATTATCACTTTCTTCACTGTTCGTCAAGGTGGAAACGCCTAAACAGGGGTCTAACTGAGGCAGGCCACTATATAGCCACCCAAAAAATCTCCTCTTCATTGTGTCTAGGTGGACATGTGGCTTGGAGTTAGCTAGAAAAAAAGTATCTCTATGAGGTTATTCTTGCCATTCTAACTCTTGTTTACTTGCTTTATCATATTTGTACATATCTTTCCTATTTCATAGTCTTGTTTTGGCCCTTTGGAAGTAGTTAGCTAGGTTGTTAGTCCATTTTCTAGAGTTTGACCTTTCTTCTTTAGTCCTCTGGTTGTACAAACACTAGTGCAGGTAAGAGACACCAGGGCGTTGCATTTTCATCCCGAAACCGTGCTTTCATCCTTGGGTAGAGAGCTTCCTAAGGCACAGAGTTAAACCCAAAAACTAGCTTGCCTAGGCCCAATTTTGTGTTTCAAGTCTGCACAGAGATTTAGGGTATTTATAGTCCTCATCATTCTCATCCTGCATTTCCCAACACCCTGTTAAGTTGAGGTAAGTAAGGGCAGCCTTCCGCTCTTGGCTCTTTGTGACCTGGGGCCCTGAACATGGTTAGTCCCCCTCTCTTACAATTCCTTATTAAGCTCACAAAATGAAAACCCTTGTCATAATTTTGAACATTGCACTCAAAACCATTTTATGGACTTAAGAATGATTTCAATTGAACTCGCCATCCCTATTTATGGAATTTACTAAATTTACTCAAGATAATTTATTTTTTACTTGTGTGAGGTATAATAATTGTTTTTTTATGGAGGTATCGTCAACACATGAGAGAGCCACTACAAATGTTATTTTGATTGGCATCTAGCTTCATGCAAACTATACCTTAGAGATTTCCTTGAGCATACAAACAATATGAAATCTATTGGAAATAATATTTCAATTGCAAATATTAAAGATATACCACATTTTAATGATGAAATCATAGCACAAGAACATGTTACATAACTTAAAATAAAAGAATAATTTCAATAATGCAAACATTGTCAATCTTAGAAGTTAAGGAAATTTAAATTAGGAATGATCTCTTAAGGAAAAAGCACTTCATAATTAAATAAGATAATATCAGTATTAATTAGAAGATAGAGTTTACATATGAAGTGACCCTTTAGGGAATCACTGCAATACAAAATGAGTTTACAATTTTACAACCATTGTCACCATCTTCTTTCTCATGAAATCCACACAAGGTTGAGCCAAAAAACCCACTTTAATTGCAATAAGAAAATTGTCTACAACACTTTTTAACAATACATACAACTCAATTGAACATTTTCATTCCCATGGATGTAATCAAAAAATTCTTCAACCCACACCCAATATCGGTTCTGGTAGAAGATGTCTCCTTATAAAATTGAAAACATTTTCTATATGAATTTTATGCCAAACCAAATCCTGCCCACTTAAGCTAAGAAAAAAGGGAAGACACTCCACCAAGACCACCTCTGCAAGAATGAGCAACCACAAGAAATCTCTCAACCTTGGAAGCCCTATGTCTAAATGCTCCACTATAAGCATTTCCACAATACCCCCAAGTATTTTGGTTTTATAATAAGCCATGTAATCACTAGAACCATTAATTTTGACACATTCAAGTCTAACAATGATGCCATGAACTAAGAGGGAATATATGTGTTGAACTGATATTGTTCATTAGAAATTAATTATTTCCCTAATACTAGTTTAATTGCTTCCAAAATTAAACTCCCTTCCAACAACACCATAAAAACTAAACGCAACCTGAGATCCGTGATTGATCCCAAAAATTCCATGTCTCTTTTGGAAAGTTTGTTTGATTGGTATTTCCATTTGTGAAGTGTGAAAATGAACATCACAATGCTTTCATTTATACTAGAATATATGATCTAGAAATCAACCTTCATCACTAAAACTTTCACTCCACTCATTTAATTCATCTGAAATCAATAAATATGAGAGATTTAAATTGGCATGTGCCAATTATTCCTCCTTCCAAAGTCCATGATGTTTCTACATAGTAAAAGTGGAGGTAGAAAAATATATTAATTTGTAAAAGGGTAACTATTGATCTTTGTAAATCTAATGACTCTAAGGTGATTCAAGAGGTTTGAGTTCACAAGTCTAGTGCTCCAAACATTTCAATTCGGAATACAACTTGTTGAACACAGCTGGAGAATGACAGGGTGGTGAATCAGTCTTACAAAAAACTTAAGCCTTTCTAGAACTTAGAATATCTTCAGCACAATGCAAACTTCTTAACTCAACAAAAACCCTTAAACAATTATAGCAGATTAAACCCTTAGTAAGATCAATAAACTTTAGCAATGAGAGATATAAAAAATTTATCCTTGAACACATTAGTAGCAATAAGAAAGAAACAAAGAACACACACATACACAAGGACACACTAGATTTACATGGAAAACCCAATCAGGGAAAGCAATGTTGAGAGTTAACTCACAATATAAAGGCTCATTGTAAAAAATGACCTGCAAACTAAGGTGTAGTACCTTAGATAAAGGCACAAATGACTTGCAAAATTGAAGCTAACACAACTTCAAGGGAAAGATACAAGGACCTAATGAGATTCACTATCTTAGAGAAGGATATAAATATTTAGAGAAAGATTACAATATTTGTCATCATAACACTATGCTAACTAGGGCGTTATAGCACATCTAAATCTATCTTTCACACTTTCACACTTCTTTTGCAAGATATTCAAATACAACCCATACTTTCTTTTTACACACATGTACACTTATCCACCTTGTATCTGAAATGATCTTGCATTTATATTCACCATAATTCTTCAAAACCTCAATTAGGTTGGTCAGGAAGAAGATAAACAATAAATTGAACAAGTCGGTCACCAAAACATAATACAATCCTATGTCAAAGATAGGTGTTGGTGTTTTTTCCAATTGAACATTGAAATTCTCTAAAGGAGAGCCAATCCTTATGCATAAGAGCTTCAAGATTAGTGGCCAACAAACAGGAGATGGATTTTACACTTTTCTCTTCTACACTTCAGGCTCTACAAAACCTAGTAGGGTAATCCCACACAATGTACCTATGAATTTATGCAACCAAATGACCATGTACAATGCAAATAATAGATGAATTGTCATGTAAATGCTCAATAAATGGAATATTTCAAGGGTTTGGATACTCCTTTACAATATTCAAGATTTAGAGCATGATAATATGGAAGTACATTGCACTTCTAGAAACATTAAAAGGTTGTTTGAATTTAAAGATTGTTTCTGAGAATGGGGAAAGACAACTATGCAAGACCATTGCCTGCCTTGGGCTACAAATTCACATATCATACCTCATATCATAATATTATAACATGTAATCTTGAGGACCAAAAAAATTTCATCACATTATGGGACAAAGATCTACTTAAGCCTGTCAGGAAATTCTACTTAGAAATCCACATGAAAATACAACACCCTTATTACCTACTTGAAAAGAGTTACACCACTCCTTGAATGGAAAGAAAAAAAATAGATAACTATAAAAACAAATGTGCTTAAATAACCTCAATAACCTTGTTATTTTAATTCAAAAGGTGTTACATCCCAAATATGGAGACAATCACATAACATTATGCATTCATATTTGTGCATTCAAGCTACAGGGGCATTACAATAAATGGATTTGCAGCATATGGACCTTTATCCTTAACATTCGACAATTACAGTACATAGCCTCTTTCATAGCCAAAACATAAAGCTAAGAGCCTTCCTAGAAATTAGAACCCCCTATATCTGGTCATTAATTCCTCCTTATAGAAATGAAGGAGAAAACAAGCCTTGGGCTAGGATGTACACATGTCACACCTTCATTTGACTGCTACAAAACAAATTCCCCAATGCAGTTACATTTACAATACAAGGGAGGGAAATTCACACAAATCGTCTCTCTCCATCTGCACCTCATGTAACCTCTCTACTGTCTCATTCGCTAACTACCCAAAGGCTTTGTCCCCATCCCCCTATGTTGCTTGCAATCGCTCCACCTCAGCCTAGAGTCTCCCCATCTCCATCTATAATCTATCTTTATCTTCCTTTGACTCTCTAAGTCTATGCTCTACTATCCCCCTGGCTAGGGATCATGTCAGCAACACTGTGGGGTCCTCTGGTGGTGGTGGCAGTTAACTCACTATCATCAATGGGTCCACCATTGGCACATCCATTTCCATAGCCTGATCCTCCCCCTGCCTCCTGCATCTGCACGTCACCATCTCCCCCTCTCCTCTACCTGTCAACTCTCCTCCTCCTCTGTGGCCTCACTATCTCCCTCTCATCATCTGAACCAAATCCCAATGCACCAAAAATTGGCTCCATAGTCATAATCCTCCCTGGTCTATGTTTGGCCCACCATGCAGAATATCATACCATCATCCTTGTATCCTTTGGCCCTGCCCTCCATGGATATTACATCATCGAGACTACATCCCACATCTGCCACGCATACTCCACCATGATCTTCTCACCCCATATCACCCTAGACTCTCAGCTGACCCATTTGAACATCTATGGTCCCATGGGGATGTCCTACTATACTCTGTACTACCAAGTCACCCTATCTGGTCTATGTATCTCTATAATAAATGGATCCTGACCAATCAAGTAGCAAACTGAGAATAGGTACCCTCTCCATCTCCTATTATCATCTCTCCATCCTTGGAAACACTGCACCATGTATGGTCTCTAGGTGATATCCTCCCCTCTCAATCCATTCAATATCCATCACCACTCCTCCAAACTCCCCACCTCCTAATAATGTAGTCTCCATCCATACTCTATCCCCCACTAGTATGCTACAGGAAGTGTCTCATCTCTAACATCAACAATCAAAATGTCTAGTCTTGCAACACTAATGTGCTCCCAGGCCCAAACTTGAAGCAATGTCATATGTGAGATGTTGAGGGCCCACCTATAACATACCACATGCATGTCATGGTACAACTGTGCTAACACATAGGCCCCCATGCATACTCCCCATTGTGTCTCTCCATTATATGCCTAGCAACCTCAATCATCTTGAGGTTGAAGAATCATCCACTCCTATCCAATAGTAGGATCCCACTGATGAGTCCACAGAGGTACAGGGGTAGCGTCGCCATCTCAATCCCTAAGAATGCATTAATTTAAAATTCCTTCCCTCGGATGGGAAGGTCCATTGGTCCAAAAAATTTCTCACACACTCCTATCAACCAAACATCGAGGTGCTACACTAACTAAGTGTCCTCTGATCGACAGCCGAAAAATCCTCCAAACATCCTCTAGAGTCACTATCATCTCCCCTATCAAGAGATGGAAGGTAGAGTTCTCCAAGCTCCATCACTCCATCAATGTTGTCAATAGAAGTTGATGTGCTCTAATGTTGGGATATCCCAACATATGTAGTAGGGAAGCCTATGCTAATGTTGCATGATCCTCTGGAGTCATCACCCTCATCGTCACCTCAATAATCATTGAATGCCTCTCCTGTGTCCTTAGGGACTCAGAACTATGCATCCATGCCCATAATCCTGCCAATTTTCCTAACATTTCATTCCTTTTTCCTTCATTTTCATCCTTGCCCCCATCTAGCAAGTTCACCTCTGTGCAAGGCGGGATCACCCCTTCCCTTCCCAAGCATGTCTGCCTATCTAGCTAGCACATTCACCCCTATTTATTCCTTTCACAAGTTTTCCTATTTGACAAACACACCCGCCCCTTTCTTTTTTGGGTGTGGATCCACCCATCTTTTCCCCAGAGGAAAATTCACATTTTCCCTTTTCCCCAATGGGTGATTTTGCAACCACCCTTGTGTCTTTTTCTTTCCAAGAGGTGAATTCACATTTGCAATTTTTCCTGAGGGGTGGATTTGCATCCACCTATTCCCCTTTTGGGTGAATTCACATTTTCCCTTTCCTAGTTTTGGTGATTTCACAATCGCTTATCCTAGTTCATCCTGCCCTTGCATTGTGTAGATTTTCCCTTTTTGGGGAGAGGCAATTTCGCAATCACCCCTCCCCCAACATGCCTACCCCTATGGTGCATGAGTCCACCCCTTTCCTCACCGATCCACTAGACGAGTGAATATGCCTCGCTATAAGGGAAAATCTACCCTTCTGTGGTGAGTCTGCATACCTAGCTACCCATCCCAAAATTAAAAATGTGCATAAAATTACAAACAAAATCACAAGGTTGGGATTTAGAGCCTACTTGGTAGGGTACCACTTGATCATAGTAGAACTATCGAACCTCCTCACCTCAGTGGATCAGCTCATCATCCATGATCTCCTTGTCATCGCTCGACCTGTTAGCCATCCTCATCACTCTCTCTCCTCCTCTTTTGTCTAGTCAGCTTCCAAGTGTGCAAATGACAATTAGGTGAATAGTAATTTTTCACATTTACTATTTATAATTTTCATTTTTTCCCCTAATTAGCTTTTTAATTTTTTTTGTAATTTTTACCATTTATTAATTAATTATCCCCTTTTCTTATGAGGGCTGCCATTCAAAAGTCATTCTTTATGGTTTTTCACACTCTATCACGTGGTACCCTCCATTTCTTCATATTGAGAAGTCACCCAAGGCCCCTTTTCTTCCCCATCCACCCTCTCAAGGGGCCATACCATACCATATTTTTGCATTCTTCATTCCTATCCACTTCCCTGCGATAACAAGGCATCATCTAACATTCTCTTCTTTTATTGAGTCATTTGTGTTTTATTTTTCTTTGAAACACTATTATTCTAACAATATTTCAAAGAGGGAAAAAATGTAGACACATGAATTTGACCACTCCCATATGGTCAAATTCACCCTTGCATTCTTCTATTATGCATCCCCAAACCATTAATTGAATAATTTATTATTTGATTAACATTTCAATTCTGTCTAATGTCCCCTAAGGTATTTAATTAATCAATCAAATATCTTATCTTATTCAGCTCTAAATTATAAATAGACCAATTTATTTAATTTAGTCATTAGCCCAAATGAATTAAATCAATTTTTAATTCATTTTTCTTCTCTCTCTCGAAATATCACATCCTCCATAATCCTTTGTAATCTAAATTAATCTAATTAATCTGTGATTAGGATGTCCACACCCCTAATCATCATTAGGGTCACATCCTCCATAATCTCCCACTTGTCTCTAATCCTTCATTAGCCTACCTAATCTCGTATTTTCACAACCTTAATCACCTAATTAAGCTAACCTAATCCTCATGCCATTTATGGCATGTTTCCTTAGTCAACCTACCTTAAATTATTCCTCTATTTGGAGAAGGAATCATCTTCCCTATGTGAAATTTTAATTCACATTTATTCATCCAATGCATTTTAAGGAGTTTTAAATTCCTTCTCCCATCCCCGTGAGGATTTATGAGGAATTTTTAATTATTCACATGTCCTCTCAAAGCATATGTGGACAGAGACCTCCTTTATGAAAAGATATTTCCCCTTCCCAAGGTATATGAAAGTACCTCCATTTCATATCCACATTATCCCCTCCCTTCCATGTCACTCGCCACATGTCAGTTTGTGAGGGTTTGTGAGTTCTCAACTCACCCTAGCCCTTGATCTCCTCCACCATGGCTTCATCCTGGCCCTCCATTGCTTTAAAGGCACTTCCCCTAAAAATGGTGGAAATATCTCCATTTTGATCCATCCACAATCTAGCAATCAAACACACACACTTAGCCATTTTTCAAGCTTTTCATGCCACCACCATTGTTGTAGCACTTTGAGCCACAATCTTGCATCTATTCCAATACCCACTTGCACCATTGCATTCCTCATCACTCCATGATCATTTAGAGCTAATATTTGAGCTATTTTTCCAAACAAGGAGCACACAATCAAGCATCCAAAGGGCCAACCAAACCATCAATTTGGACAAGGTAAAAGGTTTCTTTTTATTGTGCTTTGTTTGAATACAACTAGCCCTAATCTGAGTGTTTTGTTTTGTTTTTATCCTTTTTTTTGAATTTATTCTTGCATCTTAGAGTAGGTAAAAACACTTTCACATAGTAGCATACCCTTTGTGGACTAAAATAAACCACTAAAAAAGGAGACAAGTGTCAACCCTTATGTAGTTTTGCGGGTGTTTGCTTTTTTAATAAAATACTTAGATTGGATAAGCACAACCATATATTTAGTGTGGACTCACTTATGCCATTTAATTAACCACATGCAAAATATTCTTCTTAAGTGAGTGCTAAGATAGGATAAAAGGGTTGGTAACTTAACATTGCAAATGACTTAATAAGATGACTAATTACATCAAGAACTAAGGGAGAAAGTTAAAGAAAAAATAGAAATAAAGTGTAGGGTAAAGAAAAGTAGGTAAGGTTTCCTAGGGTTTTTTAACCTAAATTCACATATAAAGCAATATTTTAGGAAAACCTAGCAAGAGTGACAATATTTTGCAGCTTAGGATTAGAGCAAAGATTGAGAGCCCTAAAACTGTGAAAATGTAGTACCACCAAGAATTTTACAAGTATTGACAAATTGTGAGTTTCTTGAGACAGTATCACTAATTGTTGTTATCTATTAAGTAATTACACTAACTCTAATTACTTGTAATTTGAATGGACAGTAAACACACAAAATAATTATTTACAATAAATGAATAAAAAAGAATAATATAACCATTTATTTTATTACAATTGAATTATAAATTTACAATGTTACATATATTTTTATAGATGAGTAGAGCATGCAAGATCTTGTATAAATTACTCATGTATCTTTACATCAAACACAATTGATACCAAGCTAATACTAGTAGTTTGGTAGTGGTGTTATGGAATGCAAATCATATTTTCAAACCATGGGGCTTGCCAACCATGATTGGGACCTTGGTATTTCAAATAATAGCTCTAAGCCACTAGGATAGCCTAGAATTACTCTAAAAATCCATAAGGATTTCCTACCATGTTGGTGTTGGAAATATATTCCTAAATCATCATAGGTTGTAACCTCTATTGGAGCCAAGTCGGAGTGACATCTTTAATGTATGGCTGACTAGCAGCTTGAATCTTGTTGAACAGTTCCAAGTCGCTAAGACAAGGTTGGTGTCTTGTCGAATGAACTATAGTTGTGACAAGAAGCATTCACTGTGACCTCTTACCGCGTGGAGATCTTTGGATGACAGGCCATTCAATCGGGCATCGGGGAGACTCATAGCAATCGAGGGCTTCAAGGTGACTTGACCACTCGAGAAGAAGTCCCAGCGACTGATGAAGGTCTCGCCGACGGGGACACACCTGGAGGCATCCGGGTAACACTAAGGGTTCGCTAAGAACTCTTAGCGATGGAAAAAAGTCTTGCTGACCATTCGGTGCTCGATGTAACATAAGGATCTTGAAGTAAAGTCTCAGTGAAGGATGTATGTCTTGGTGATAGATGAGCACTTTAGAGTAACATAAGATAGCTCGATGAGACCTCTTGGCGATAGTTGAATGTCTTAGCGATGAAGAAATCTGTTGTCGATATGACTTGAGAACCTAGTATGAGGTCTTGGCGAGAGTGAATTTTTTTACCAACGGTATGAATCTTTGGTGTGACTTAGGATATCGATATGTGGTCTCACCGAAGAGTGATAGTCTTGCCGAAAGGAAAACTAAAGTCGTTGTGACTTGTGAATAGTGATATGACTCTCGTCGACTATAAGGAGTCTTGGTGATATCGAATGTTGACTATGTTGGCATCAGGGAGACAAGGTCAGTGTTTCACCGATATTCCAACACAGCTTGAAGCCATTTAAACAAGTGAGACTTTCCTATGTGGCATCTCGTGGACCAGTCAAAGGAGCTGAATGGGAACCATTGGAAGGTAGTTCATTGTAGCAGTTCTGAGAGGAAGCTCGACAGACAGGGGCGACATTGTTATACTCTACGATTGCAGATTATGTCTAGTTGGTAGATGATTTGAAGGATCGATGGATTGTTGTGTGGTTGTATAATTAGAGTGATTTCTATTATGTAAAGATTGTAACTTGAAGGTTCCTATACAAGACTGATCATTGTGAAAGCTGCTGTAATATGGCATCAGAAAGATAAGTCAGAACTCTGTATTTAATTATGTGTTACTGTAATACAAAGTGACTTCTCTTGGTGTGGTGGGTTTTTCTCCCGTAAGGGTTTTCCCACGTAAATCTAATGTTCATATGTGTGTGTCAAATACTCTATTTTTGTTATCTCTCTCATGTGCATCTTAATTGGACTATAATTGTAATTTTAAAAGGTATCTCTGCATTCTTCCCTGAGGTTTTGACATTAGGAGAGTTGTTTCTGCATCTAATTTTCCTTACAAGTGGTATCAGAACTTAGCCAGTTGTGTTATCCTTGTGGGTACGTTGGATTTTTTGTGTCGATTTCTGTTCAGTGGGAGTTTTGTAGAAGTTTTTCAATTTCTAATTACAGATTGAGATGGTAAGCACGTCAGGAAAGATTGAAATAGAGAAGTTCAATGGCAGAAATTTTGAGTTGTGGAAACTCAAAATGGAGGATATCTGAGTGGATCATGATCTGTGGCTTGTTGTGGTTGGAACTAAACCTACAGGTATGGAAGATTGGGACCTTGTAGATAGAAAGTCTAAGGGGCTGATAAGGCTCTATTTGGAAGACTCTGTTCTTCTCAATGTGCATGAAGAGAAGACTACATCTTCCTTGTGGAAGTGACTAGCATCTATTTATTAGGGGAAGTCCTTGGTGAATAAACTGTTCCTAAGGAAAAAGTTGTACACTTTGAGAATGCAGGAAGGAGGTTCTGTAGCTGATCATTTGAATGCATTCAACATGTTGATTGCATAGTTAACATCTATTGGTGTGAAGATTGATGAAGAGGATCGTTGTATGCTGATATTGTGTTCTTTGCCAGATTCATGGGATCACCTTGTGATGGCTATTGGGAGTACAACATCCAGTTTCAAGATGGAAGATGTTGCTTCTTTGTTATCAGAAGAAATAAGAAGGAAATCTTTTGAGATGGTGAAGGAGGCCCTTGCTGTTAGAGGAAGGTCAAAAGAGAAAGGAAAGAAGGACAAGAAGTCTAAATCGAAATAAGAGGGGAGATCAAAGTCTCCTGGCAAGAAGTCTAAGGTGAAATGCTGGAACTGTGGGAAACTTGGTCATGTCTGAAAGGATTGTAAAGAGGAGAAGAAGAAGAAGAAGAAGCATTCTTCTGATAATGATTCTTCTCACAGTGATGGAGATGCCTTCATTGCAGCCTTAGCTACACACACATTAGATGATGTCTGGCCGATTGATTTTGGAGCATCTTTCCACATGACATCTCATAGAGACTAGTTCACAAAGTATGAAGAATACAATGGTGGAATGGTGTACTTGGAAAGTGATTCAAATTTGGAGATTGTTGGTCATGGAAGAGTCAAAATCCAACTCCCCGATGGTAGAGTGAAGGGAATCAATAATGTAATGCATATACCAGGTCTGGCTCAAAACTTACTTTCTGTAAGTATGCTAAATGATATTGGAGTGCAAGTCATGTTCTCTGGAAATGGCTGCAAGATGACTAGAGGTTAAATGGTACTAGCAAGGGGTGCTCATATTGGTACCTTGTACAAGCTGGATGCACATGTTGTTCAATGTAACAATGTCTCTGTAAAGTCACAGAAAGCTACTCATGGAGGAAAAGAGGGAAATGTTCCTAATTGTGTAAACTCTATGGAAGTTAAACTTCTAGTAGAAAAGACTATGCTCTGGAATCATAGGCTTGGCCACATTGGTGACAAAGGTTTAAAAACCTTGAAGAATAAAAACCTGGTTGAGGGGCTCAAAGATTGTAACCTCAAATTTGAATTCTGTGAACATTGTATATATGGTAAACAACACCTTGTTTCATTTTATTCCAGTCCTCATAACTCTTTTGGTTTGCTAGATTATATTCATCATGATGTATTTGGTCTAGTAAATGTTCCTTCTTTATCTAAATCAAGGTACTATGTATTGTTCATCGATGATTATTCAAGAAGAACATTTGTTTATTTTTTGAAAAGTAAATCAGAAGTATTCAGTCGATTTAAGGAATTTAAGAACCTTGTAGAAGATCAGACTGGAAGAAAAATTAAATGCTTAAGGACTGATAATGGCGGTGAATTTTGTTTTGATGATTTCGAGAGGTATTGTAAAGACCATGGGATTAAAAGACATAAGACTACACCTTATACTCCACAAAAAAATGGAGTTGTAGAAAGGTTCAATAGGACAGGATGGAGAGAGCACGAAGTATGCTGAGTAGTGTTGGCTTGGAGGAGAAGTTCTAGGTCGAGACTATTGCTACTGCATGTTACTTGATTAATCATTCTCCAAATTTTGCTCTTGTTGAGAAAGCACCTTTGGAAGTGTGTCTGATAAGAAGCCCTCTTTAAGACATATTCGTCTTTTTGGCTATGAGGCATATGCTCATGTGCCGTATGAGAAAAGATCTAAATTGGAGAACAAGGTCAAATGTATTTTTATTGGCTATAGTATGGCATAAAAGGATACAAGCTTTGGAATCCTAATACGGAGAAGGTTGTATACAGTAGAAGTGTAATCTTTCATGAGTTGAAGCCTTCTACCTTGGATCTACAATCAGAGACAAAGTCAGAAAACAATAAGGATGTAGTTGGAATTCCTCCTACACTAGATAAAGAGGAATTGAAAATTCAAAATGTACCTGAAACTGAGGAGAGCTCAAGCAGTTCTAAAAGTTCTAAAGAAGAAGAACCTCAGCCTCAGCAAGTGAGGAGGTCAACCCATGAAAGAAAAAAACCTGATAAGTATGGGTTCTCTTTGATAGATTCTACTTGTGCCTATGCTTTAATTTCTAGCATTGATGAGCCTAGGACTGTAAAGGAGGAATTTAAAATGTCTGATTCAGACTCTTGGTTGGAATCCATGAATGAGGAAATGGCATCATTAGAAAAGAATGAAACTTGGAGTTTGGTGCCCTTGCCTAAAGGCAGAAAAGTTGTTGGCTGCAAATGGGTATTTAAAAAGAAGATTGGTCTAGATGGAAATGTGGAAAAATATAAGGCGAGGTTGGTTGCGAAGGGTTATTCCCAGGGAGAGGGAATTGATTATGGGGAGATTTTTTCTCCTGTAGCTAAGTTGACGTCCATTAGATTTCTTTTGTCACTTGTAGCAGTGTATGACTTAGAGGTTAAATAGATGGATGTGAAGACAACATTTCTTCATGGTGATCTTGAAGAAGAAATCTATATGTCCCAGCCTGAGCACTTTGTTGAAAAAGGTAAAGAAAAACTGGTTTGCAAGTTGAAAAAGTCTATGTATGGGTTAAAGCAGTCACCTAGAATGTGGTACCATAAATTTGATACTTTTGTATTGTCTTTGGGATTTGTGAGGTCAAAATATGATCATTGTGTTTATTACAAAGCTAAAAGTGATCAAGTTCTTATTATTTCTCTCTATGTTGATGATATGTTGTTCATAGGCAATAGTAAGCTAATGATTTCTGATCTTAAGTCTCAGTTGTCTATTAAGTTTGAAATGAAAGATCTTGGTGCAGCAAGGTATATTCTGGGGATGGAGATAACCAGGGATAGGAATAGTAGAAAGCTTTGGCTCAGTCAGATTAAGTATATCAAGACTGTTTTAGAGAGATTTTGCATGAATGATTGCAAGCAGCTAGTTGTTCCAGTCTTGCAAGGAATGAAGCTATCTATTGAAGACTGTCCAAAATCTCCTACTGAGATGGAGGACATGACCAGTGTACCCTATACTAGTGCGGTTGGCAGTCTTATGTATGCAATGGTCTGTATAAGGCTAGACATTTCCCAAGTAGTGGGAGTTCTTAGTCAGTTTATGGCTAATCCTGGAAGGACACATTGGGATGCTGTGAAAAGAGTTTTCAGATATTTGAAGGGCACTTCAGATTTTTCTTTGTGTTACCATGGGAACTTGGTTGAATCATAGAGGACTCTCAGATTCGAGGCTATGTGGATTCTAATTGGGTAGAGGACATTGACAGCAGGAGGTCCACCAGTGGATACACTTTCATGTTGAATGGTGGTGCAGTGAGGTGGATGAGTAAGCGGCAAGCTCTAGTCACTTTGTCCACTATAGAGGCTGAATACATGGCAGCTACACATGCTTGTAAATAAGAAGTTTGGTTAAAAAAAATTTGTTATAACATTGGTTTTGATGTAGTGCAAATAACTATTTTTTGTGACAGTCAGAGTGCAATTTTTCTGGCAAAGAATCCTACTTTCCATGCCAGGACGAAACATATAGATGTACAGTACCACTTTATATGAGATATGGTGGAGGATGGAAAGGTCAGTTTGGAAAAAGTTGATACTCTGGAGAATGTTGCAGATGCATTGACGAAGCCAATGAGCACAGACAAGTTCAGGTGGTGTACCAGTTCAATGGACCTTAGTGCCCATGATTTTTAGTAAGTTTTGTTGTGCTATGGAGGTGTTTGTGCGATCTTTGTCAAGTGGGAGATTGTTTGAAATATATGCCTAAATCATCACAAGTTGTAACCTCTATTGGAGCCAAGTAGGAGTGACATCTTTAATGTCTGGCCAACTAGCAGCTTGAATCTTGTTGAACAGTTCCAAGTCATTGAGACAAGGTTGGTGTCTTGCTGAATGAACTATCGTTGTGACAAGAAGCATTAGATGTGACCTTTTACTGCGTGGAGATCTCTAGCCGACAGGTCATTCAATCGGGCGTCGGCGAGACTCATAGCAATTGAGGGCTTTAGGGTGACCTGAACACTCGGGAAGAAGTCTCAGTGATTGATGAAATTCTCGCTGATGGGGACACACTTGGAGGCATCAGGGTAACACTAAGGGTTCGCTAAGAACTCTTAGCGATGGACAGATGTCTTGCCGACCGTTCGGTGCTCGATGTAACATAAGGATCTTGGAGTAAAGTCTCAACGAAGGACATATTTCTTGGCTATAGATGAGCACTTCAGAGTAACATAAGATAGCTTGATGAAACCTCTTGGTGACAGTTGAATGTCTTAGCGATGAAGAAATCTATTGTCGGTATGACTTCAGAACCCGGTATGAGGTCTTGGTGAGAGTGAAATGTTTTATCGACGGTATGACTTTTCGGTGTGACTTAGGATATCGATATGTGGTGTCACCAAAGAGCGATAGTCTTTCCGAAAGGAAAACTCAAGTCGTTGTGACTTGTGAATAGCGATATGACTCTCGTCGACTGTAAGGAGTCTTGGTGATATCGAATGTTAACTGTGTTGGCATCAGGGAGACACGGTCAGTGTCTCACTAATATGCCAACACAGCTTGAAGCCATTTGACCAAGTGAGACTTTCCTATGAGGGGTCTCATAGACCAATCAAAGGAGCTAAATGGGAACCATTGAAAGGAAGTTTGTTGTAGCAGTTCTGAGAGGAAGCTTGATAGACAGGGGTGACATGGTTATAATCTGCTATTGCAAATTTTGTCTGGTTGGTAGATGATTCGAAGGATTGATGGATTGCTATGTGGTTGTATAATCAGAGTGATTTCTATTATGTAAAGATTGTAACGTGAAGGTTCTTGTACAAGACTGATCATTGTGAAAGCTGTTGTAATCTGGCATCAAAAAGATAAGTCAGAACTTTGTATGTAATTATTTGTTACTGTAATACAAAGTGACTTCTCTTGGTGTGGTCGGTTTTTCTCCTATAAGGGTTTTCCCACGTAAATCTGGTGTTCATATGTGTGTGTCAAACACTCTGTTTTTGTTATCTCTTTCATGTGCATCTTAATTGGACTGTAATTGTAATTTTAAAAGGTATCTCTGCATTCTTCCTTGAGGTTTTGATGTTAGGAGAGTTGTTTCCGCATCTAATTTTCATTACAGTTGGGGAAATGGGAGTCATGAATATATACAATGTACCTAACTTGGTTACCGGTTGGAATTATACAAAAGATAAGGGGTGGTAAATCTACTACCACCCTCTTCGGGTAGCTCCAAGCCACCAAAATAGCACATAATGAATTTTGAAGTCCACAATTCCTCTTTTACAACCTCTATCAAAATGGAGTATGAAAAATTGACAAGTTTAAATGCAAATAAGATTAGAATACTTATGTAAATCACTTATCTCCATCAGATCTCTTTATCTTGGTTCAAAACTTGGCTCAAGGGCCAAGTGAACCAGATCAACTTCTTTCTAATTCTACCCATTAAGGAAATTGGTCTATCTTTTACTTTATAACTACATAACTGGAGGAAAGAGAATTTAGAGTACCCCCAATAATAGCACAACATCATCTTATTCCTTATTAACCTCACAAAATGAAAACCCATGTCAGAATTTTGAACATGGCACTCAAAACCATTTTATTAACTCAAGAATGATTTCAATTGAAATCACCATCCCTATTTATGGAATTTACTAAATTTACTCATGATAATTTCTTTTTTACTTGTGTGAGGTATAATAATTGTTTTTTTATGGAGGTATCGTCAACACATGAGAGAGCCACTACAAATGTTATCTGTATTGACATCTAGTTTCATGCAAACTATACCTTAGAGATTTCCTTGAGCATAAAAATGATATGAAATCTATTGGAAATATTATTTCAATTACAAATATTAAAGATATCTCAAAATTTAATGATGCAATCATAGTACAAGAACATGTCACATAACTTACAATAAAAGAATAATTTCAATAATGCGAACATCATCAATCTTAGAAGTTGAGGAAATTTAAATTAGGAATGATCTCTTAAAGAAAAATCACTTCATAATTAAATAAGATAATATCTATATTAATTAGAAAATAGAGTTTACATATGAAGTGACCCTTTAGGGCATCATTGTAATACAAAATGAGTTTAAAATTTTACAAACATTATCACCATCTTCTTTCTCATGAAAGCCACACAAGGTTGAGCCAAAAAACCCACTTTAAATGTAGCAAAAAATTTGTTTGTACAACACTTTTTAACACTACATACAACTCGATTGAACATTTGCATTCCCATGCATGTAATCAAAAAATTCTTCGATCCACACCCAATATCTAATTGGTTCTACTAGAAGATATCTCCTTATAAAATTGAAACCATTTTCTATATGACTTTTATGCCAAACCAAAGCCTCCCCACTTAAGCTGAGAAAAAAGGGAAGACACTCCAGCAAGGTGACCTCTGTAAGAATGAGCAACCACGAGAAATCTCTCAACCTTGGAACCCCTATTTCTAGATGCTCCACTTCAAGCATTTCTACAACACCCCCAAGTATTTTGGTTTTATAATAAGCCTTGTAATCGCTAGAACCATGAATTTTGACACATTCAAGTCTAACATTGATGCCATGAACAAAGAGGAATTATCTGTGTTGAACTGATATCATTCATTCAAAATTAATTATTTCCCTAATACTAGTTTAATTGCTTCTCAAATTAAACTCCCTTCCAACAACACCATAAAAACTAAATGCAACTTAAGATCCATGATTAATCCCAAAAATGCCATGTCTCTTTTGGGAAGTTTGTTTGATTGGTGTTTTCATTTGTGAAGTGTGAAAATGAACATCACAATGCTTTCATTTCTACCAAAATATATTATCTGGCAATCAACCTTCAACACTACAACTTTCAATACACTCATTTAATGCCTCTAAAATTAATAAATATGAGAGATTTAAATTGGCATGTGCCAATTATTCCTCCCTCCAAAGTCTGTGGTGTTTCTACATAGTAAAAGTGGAGGCAGAAAAATATATTAATTTGTAAAAGGGAAACTATTGATCTTTGTAAATCTAATGACTCTAAGGTTATTCAGGAGGTTTGAATTCACAAGCCTAGTGCTCCAAACCTTTCATTTTAGAATACAACTTGTTGAACACACCTATAGAATGAGAGGGGGGTGAATCAGTCTTACCAAAAACTTAAACCTTTCTAGAACTTTGAATCTCTTCAACACAATGCAAACTTCTTAACTCAACAGAAACCCTTAAGCAGTTATAGTAGATTAAACCCTTAGCAAGATCAATAAACTTTTGCAATGAAAGATATAACAGTTTTATCCTTAAACAGATTAGTAGCAATAAGAAAGAAACAAAGAACACACACATACACAAGGAGACACTAGATTTATGTGGAAAACCCAATAAGGGAAAAGCCATGTTGAGAGTTAACTCACAATATAAAGCCTCGCTACAAAAAAGGACCTGCAAACTAAGGTGCACTACCTTAGATAAAGGTACAAATGACTTGCAAAATTTAAGCTAACACAACTTCAAGGGAAAGATATAAGGACCTAATGAGATTCACCATCTTAGAGAAGGATATAAATATTTAGAGAAATATTACAATATTTTTCATCATAACACTCTGCCAATTGGGGCATTATAACACATATAAATCTATCTTTCACACTTTCACACTTCTTTTGTGAGATATTCAAATACAACCCACACTTTCTTTTTTACACACAAGTCGGTCACCAACAGTCCTATCTCGAAGATAGGTATTGGTGTTTTTTCCAATTGAACCTTGAAATTCTCTAAAGGAGAGCCAGTCCTTATGCTTAAGAGCTTCAAGATTAGTGGCCAATGAATAGATGGATTTTACACTTTTCTCTTTTGCACTTCAGGCTCTACAAAACCTAGTAGGGTAATCCCACACAATGTACCTATGAATTTATGCAACCAAGTGACCATGTACATTGCAAATAACATATGAATTCTCATGTAAATGCTCAATAAATGGAATATTTCAAGGGGTTGGGTACTCCTTTACAATAGTCAACATTTAGAGCATGAGAGTACAGAAGTACATTACACTTCCAGAAACATTAAAAGGTTGTTTAAATTTAAAGATTGTTTCTAAGAATGGGGAAAGACAATTGTGCAAGACCATTTCCTGCCTTGGGCTACAAAGTCACATATCATACCTCATATCATAATATTATAACATAATCTTGATGAACAACAAACTTCCATCACATTATGGTAGAAAGTTCTACTTAAGTCTATCATGAAAATCTACTTAGAAATCCACATGAGAATACAATACCCTTATTACCTTTTTGGAAGCATTTACACCACTCTTTGAATGGAAAGAAAACAAACAAATAACTCAAACAAAAAAATTGTTTAAAGAACCTCAATAACCTTGTTATTTCAATTTAAAAGTTGCTACATCCTAGATATGGAGACAATCACATAACATTATGCATTCATATTTGTGCATTCAAGATATAGGAGCATTACAATATATGGATTTGCAACATATGGAACTTTACCGTTAGCATTCAACAATTACAATACATAACTTCTTTCATGGCCAAAACCTAAAGCTAAGATCCTTCCCAAAAATTATAACCCCCTACATCTGGTTGTGAATTCCTTCTTATAGAAATGAAGGATCAAACAAACCTCGGGCCAAAATGTACACATGTCACACCTTCATTTGACCACTACAAAAAAAAATCCCCAATGCAGTTACATTTACAATACAAGGGAGGGAAATTCACGCAGGACAAAACTACTTGCATTTATCGATGATTATTTACCTTGCTCTCCAAAATGCATCAATAGGTCATTGCAGATACTCACTCAGTTAGTAACAACATTCATTCCACATGCTCCAAACCCAAAATTCGAACCTCAAACTCCATGCATTGATCCAGTAATGAGATGGCCTGATGAATGGCTCAGCTTGAGTCAAACAAGTCTAAATTTTTTATCGTAGAGGACCCTCGCCATTGACCAATCAAATTACACCATGTGGAAGAACATCCACTTCATCCCATGAGCTCCATAATCTCCATACACTTTGAATATGTCTACACATCAATCACCCTCCTACCCACTAAGTGATGAGAAATGTTGGTGGGTCCCTTGTGGGCTAGCTAGGGACGGTTCACATTAACCTACAATACTCCATCGTATTCATTGATTGATTTTGATTTAGAACATCATCAATGATTGGACATGATCCACGTGCTTTTAAAATTGCTATCACCCTCTTTATTGCCTGTCACTATTTGGTGCCTTTCTTTTATAAATGAATCTGCAATAATTTAGAGCCTAGAAATGAGAGGAATATTCCATCAAATATCCCTTAACTCCTCCATCACTCTTGCCAATGTGTTCCCCATGTTTCCATTTGTAACCATGATGCTTTGAGGTAACACAATGAGCATAAGAATTAATCCTCACATCGCTCATCACCAATACACCTTTTCCTTTTTGTATGCCATTAGCGACATGAACAACATATGCAATGAGATCTTGGCAGTGAGATCAGGTCATCTTCCCTTCACTTTATGCTTCCTCCATCGCTAATTGCTAACAGAAAAACCCTCCAAAAAAGACTTCTAGTGATGCCTTGGACTCTAGTGATGACAACATGTATTATCACTATCCATCGCTCATCATTGATTTCATCCTTAATAGTTGAATCACATTAGTGATTAAAGAAACTTAGCGAAGGTTCAATATTTAGCCACATGCCTTAGCAACAAGATCAATGGTCACACAAGTGTCTCTCTCAGTAGCAATTTGAGCAAAGATGGATTAGTGATGTAACATTAGAACCACAAGCTTCATCTCTCATTGCCAATATAGAAATGGAGAGCAAGCAACAATGTGTGAGGTGACATGAGCCAATAATGCAAAGGACTATAGTGTTATCGCATATCATTGATTCAGAACTCAAAGCATTAGGGAAATCAATGATACAAAGGTTACAAGTGATACAAGGGAAGAAATTCATATCGTGCATCACCAATATGAAACTTGATGCCTTATACCTATCCATGATGCAAACAAGGAAGTGATACATGGAAGCAAGATCCATTACTTATTCTTGATTCAATGCTAGCAGTCATAAGGCTATGTGCAATGGGCGATATGTCAAATGATAGTCAATGACTTAAGTGGGAAAATATTTCGTGTGCTCATAAGTTTTCTTAAAAGGAGGATTGATTAGGACCATGAGGATGATAGACATAAAGTTCAATCCATGATAAAGGCTTCAGATAATGGATGAATAAAATGGAAATCAACCATAGGAGAATAATACCATGGAAAAAATACTTCAATACATGAATGAGACGATAACCCTAGACATAAGGGACCGATCAAAACATGGATACAAAGACTCGGGTTATTTTTAAAAGACCAAAAACCAACCACAATAGGTCAAAGGGAAAATAGACCAAAAGAACAAGGATTAAGAAGGAAGGAAAATATGCTAAGGAAAACCAACCCTATATGATAAAACCCTAAGATAAAACCCTAAACCCCTGTAGCATTTCAAAACAAAGAAACCACCCAAGTAAATACATTAGATCACTAGAACATGAAATTTGAAGGTTCCACCAATAGGGAGGACCAAAAAACACTTAATACATCTTTCAATGTGATCCAAAACAATTCACACACTAGCGCACATCAAACTAAGTTGGCATCAAAGGAAATGTGTAGATAGAATATGAAGCATATAACTAGTCAACCCAAAAACATACTTATAAATGAATTTTCTTAATGTGGTTCTAACCAAGATAGGTCAAGACCAAAATCTATCATAACACATCTTCAATTTTTAGCGCAGACCACCAAGCACATGACACAAGCAAAGGAACAAGCCCTATTGACCAAATATCCACAAATAATCCAAAAATACAACTCAAGAAACAATTTAGCGCCAAAGAGGCTTATCAACAATGTTCTAATCACATGGGGACATTCCATAAACATCCAACAACACTTCCAAAAATTTCTTTCATATAGTCATGCCATTAGCAACCACTGCAAACCAAAGAGGAACAAAATACTTCATCTTAGAAATATAGAATGCTCAATCATGAGATATAACATTAACAAATCAACTTTTGAACCACTTCAACACATTAAATTAGAAATGAGACACTAAAAAATCTTTGAGAACACACTCACCAAGATGTAAGAGAAAAGGCATCAATATGTAGAAATGCAAAGCATTTCTCAGACCAGTCAAGACAACCAACAATACTACCAACCTTTTATAGTTCACAAAAACCTCCTCAACAACACTAGTGACCTATAAAAGATAATAGTGCAACATCCATAGAACATTAACTTTGAATCCCAAACCACAAGACCAAATCTTCAATAGTGGATATATGCAAAGCATTCTCCCAAACATACTTCAATGTAGCTTCCTAGAATATAACCACTTAAGCAACTTGCAAAGGCTAGAACTTTCTTTCAAAAAAACATACTTCATTAGGAACATTAGGAGAGAGCATAAGACATATTGTAGACCTTAAAAAACGTCTCTCTAGAGTCAACAATGCTTCTAATGCTTCTAATCCTCATCTTAATATATCATTATGAAACCAACTTTACTGAAAAAATCATACACAATACTTCTTAGATAAGACATGACATCCAACCATGAAATTCAACAAATATTAGATAAGGCATGAAATCTAATCATGAAATTTAGAAAATATCAGATAAGGCATGACATCCTAGCACAACCATGGTAGGAGAGTCCTCAAGGAGAACAGTTTGAACCATGCAGCAAGAGTTACAGAAAAGAAGAAACATGAAATATGGAGGCAAATGCATATTCAAACATTCTCATTAACATAAATTTTGATTACAATCTGTTGGCAACATCCGGGCTTACAAATTTGGCTCACATGACTGATACAACGTGCTCAAAATATCATCTTCCTATTTTCTCCTCTATGCAAGCAAAAATATTGCATATCAAAGCTATACTATTCTACCTAATCAACTTCTACCTTCCCTAATGGTCTATTACAAGCTTTATATCATATCTGTAGATCTAGAATCATCTGTGTCGGCCGAGATCATTACAATCTCCAATGAAAGAAAATGTAACGTGCACATTAATAGGTCGGCCTCAAATTTTAATTACTCCTTGGTGAATGCATAGGATGAAGTGTGGACCTATAATTAAGGTTAGGAACACTCCATAAAAAAATTCAAATCACACCATAAGGATCCAAAAGTTAAGCGAAAGATCCACGAGTGATCAAACTAGTCGTTAGTCTTGAAAATTATTCTGGTGCTGACTCAAGAAACTGCCACTAAATCTGGAAGTGATAACTTCTCAGAAAAAGATCTAATCATGCTCAAATCTTGGAATAAGGAAAATGAACATGTCAACGATGTAAACATAGTTCCACAGGGTTTGGTGAGCAAGTATGGTGATACGCTAAATCTACCAATATGAACTAAACCAGAACTAAACAAGAACAAAACTAAAAGGAAATATTTTTGTTTGATGCAAGATTGCCAAGAACCAAGGATGCTTTTGCATTAGACATCAGGGGTTATTTGAAAAGTGAGTCCCTCACTTTTTTGGGGCTAAAGGGAAAACAATACGGTCTACCTCAACCTAAGAAATCCAAGAAGAATCCTCCACTGGTCTGCCCTTCCACTTCACAAGATATTCCTTGTAATGTCTTCCACAAGTTTTTCTCCCATATTTGATATCCAAAATATCTTCAATCTCATCTGACTGTTGTTTAGGAAATTGATTCTCCAATCTCTCTTTATTGTCTTCAGTGAATTCTACTTCATGGTACTCATGTAGATCTACAATGTTGAATATAGGTGATATACCCATTCCATCCGATAACTCCACTTCATATGCATTTCCTGAATCAAATTTCTTCAAAATCTTATAGGGTCCAAACTTTCTCATCTTGATCTTATTGTATGTTCCAAACTTCAAACTCCCTATGTCTCCTCTTTTCATTTGCTTTCTCCTCATACTTTTGGTTCATATCTTTCAATTTCTCCTTCACTTGAGTATGCACTTTCTTCATATGTTCTGCAAATTCCTCTGCTTCTACACTCCTTTTATCTTCCATATTGATGTCTCTCAACTTGAATATACCTCTAGGATGAACTCTAGTAACAATCTCAAAAGGTGTCTTTCTAGTACTCATGTTCACTGAATTATTGTAAGCAAACTCTCCTTGTGCAAGGACTAAATCCCAACTTCTGGTCTTCTCTCTAACCAAACATCTCAACAAATTCCCCAAACTCCTATTTACTACCTCTATCTGTCCATCAATCTATGGGTGATAAGTATAACTAAACTTCAAATCTGTCTTCAACTTCTTCCAAAGCATCCTCCAAAAGTATCCACCAAACTTAGTATCTCTACCTGAAACAATACTCCTAGGTAATCCATGCAATCTAACCACTTCCTTGAAAAATAAGTCTGCTACATGTACTACATCTATTGTCTTCTTACAAGGTATGAAATGTGCCATTTTAGAAAAAATTTCCACCACCAGAAATATAGAATCATTACCTCTTTGTGTCTTCGATAAACCAAGTATGAAATGAATACTGATATCCTCCCAAGGTCTCTCCAGAAACTATCAAAGGATTATACAATCCAACATTCTGACTACAACCTTTTGTAACTTGACAAACCCCACAACTCTGCACAAATTTCCTAACATCAATATGAATCTATGGAAAAAAGTAATTCTCACTTACTAATGCTACTATCTTATCAATTCCAAAGTGTCTTGCCAATCCTCCACTATAATTTTCTTTCACCAAGTTATCCCTCATTGAACATAGGGGTATACACAATTGATTCCCTCTGAACAACATATCCTCCTAAATGAAATAATCCAACCAATGACTTCTATTCCCTAAAACTGGTCCTTTACAAGCTCTCCAAGGTTCTACAAAATTTGGGTCTTCTGAATACAAGTTCTTCTATTCGTCAAAGCCTAATAGCTCCACTCTCATCTCTATCAGTAAATTCCTTCTTTACTCAAATCATCCACAACTCTATTTGACTTTCCACTCCTATGCTTCAAAAGTAAAGTATAACTCTACAAGAATTCTACCCATCTCATGTGTCTCTGATTCAACTTGCCTTGACTGTTCACATATTGGAAAGCCTGATGATCCGTATACAACACAAACTCCTTAGGAAACAAGTAATGTCTCCACTTCTTCAAGGCTTGAAATATGGAATAGAACTCCTGATCATACACTGAATATCTTCTCCTAGAATCATTTAATTTCTCACTGAAATAAGCTATGGGTCCCCCTTCTTAACTCAATACTGCTCCAATTGCATTTCCACTTGCATCACAATCTACTTGAAATACCTTATTAAATTTTGGTAAAGCCAACACCGGCTGCTCAGTCACGTTTTATTTCAACAACTCAAAACTCTGATCTACTCCCTATGTCCACCTAAAATCCTTCTTATCTCCTCTCATTTTCTTTGTCATAGGACTGCAAAAAGAACTAAAATTCCTAATGAACTTTCAGTAGAAACTAGCCAATACATGAAATTATCTTACCTCTCCAATGCTATCTGAGGTAGGCCATTCAACAATTTCTCTTACCTTCTCAGGGTCCATCTTCAATCCATCCACAGATATCACAAATCTCAAATATACTAATTCTTCTTTCATGAAACTACACTTCTTAATGTTTATCAACAACTGCTCTTCTCTCAACCTCTACAAAACTTGTCTTATATGTGTGATAGGTCGAATATATGCGTTAGAAAATGAGCAGCAAACAAAAGAGTGCAAATAAACACTAAAACAACCTACACCTCAAGATTAGCCTAAGTTGGAATCAACACAAAGTAAGAACAACAAAATGAAACCTTTTACCTTGTGTCAAATCGATCCTTTGGTTGGCCCTTTGATTTTCGGTGTTGTGTACTCCTTGGATGGAAAGATATGCAAGCTAGATGATGATGTGAGGATGGATGAAAATGGATGAAAGCATGAAAATGGCTAAGTATGAATTCTAGAGAAATTTTGCAAGAGTTTGGCTACAATGCATGATCTCCCTAAAATGAGAGAAAAGAGGGGGTATTTATAGAGATTTTGAAAATCTTTAGGGAAATGGATGGTCAAGATTGAGCCACCAAGATCAAGATGTAGGGCCAAGGTGAGTTGAGAACTCACAAGCCCCCACATCTTGACATGTGGCAAGTGATATGGCCTAAAAGGGGTGATGTGTACATGAGGTGGAAGGATAGTACATGACATGGAGAGGGTACATGGTACCTTGGGATTGGGACAAGATCTTTTCATAAAGGAGGTACTTGTCCCCATGTGGGTGAGAGGACAAGTGGGGAATTAAAAATTCCTCAAATATTCTCATGGGGATGAGAGAAGGAATTTAAAATTCCTTAAATGCATTGGGGGATTAAATGTGAATTAAAAATTCACATAGGGAAAGGAGATGCCTTGTCCAAAAGGAGAAAGCATTTAATGAAGTTGACTAAGGACACTTTCCATAAATGATATGGGAATTAGAGGGGACCTAATATGTGATTAAGGTTGTGCAAGTACTTGATTAGGCTAATTAAGGACTCATTAGAGGCAAGTGGGAAATTATGGAGGATGGGACCCTAATGATGATTAGGGGTGTGCACATCTTAATCATAAATTAACTATGACTAAGAAAGAGGGTTAGATTGCTAAGAGGGATTAAAGGTCAACTTGCAAAAGTTGGAGGATGTGACACATGAGAGAGAAAATAGGGATTTTTAAAAGTAAATTTAAAATTCCAAAGGATAATGTGACTAAATTAAATAAAGTGATGCATTTATTTAATTTAGAAAGGAAATGGGGGAAAAGTATTTATTAAATTAGATACCTTGAGGAACCTTATGCAAGAAACATAATATCAATTAAATGAATGATTTAATTAATACTAGCAAAGAGGACAATTTTAAAAGAGCAAAGGGATGATTAAGAAGATGACTTTGACCATACGAAAGTGGTCAAATTTGGATGTCTACAATATGCAACAAATGTTCTTCTCTACTCTTACTGAAAATCAAGATGTCATCCAAATAAACAATCACAAACTTACCCAAGAATTTATTCAATACCTCATTCATCAGCCTCATGAAAGTACTCAATGCGTTTGTTAGTCCAAAAGGCATCACCAACCACTCATACAATCCCTCATTTGTCATGAATGTTGTCTTCCACTCATCTCCTTCTCTAATTCTGATTTGATGATATCCACTCTTCAAATCTATCTTTGTAAAGTATTTAGCTCCACTCAAACAATCCATAATGTCATCCATCCATGACAAAGGAAATCTATACTTCAGCGTGATCTTGTTTATGGCTCTAGATTATATACACATCCTCCATTCTCCATCCTTCTTAGGTGCTAATGCAATAGGTACTGCACAAGGACTTAAGCTTTCTCTGATCAAACCTTTCCTTAAAAAATCTTGTACTTGTCTATTCAACTCTTCATTCTCTGCAGGTGTCATCTAGCATGCTACTTTATTAGGAAAATTAGCTCTAGGAATCATATCCATGCAATGACTAATACTCCTCACAGGTGATAATCCATCAAGTACATTATCTGAAATGATCTCCTAATACTCTGTCAACAACTCCTTTATCTCTTTTGGTTGTTCTTCTACATGCTTTAAGTATTCATCCTTCTTAGGAACCAAGGCATAGCACATGTTCTCATGTCTCAATCCATCAATAAATCTCCTTTCATCAACCAAACAAACTCTAACACTCGTACAAACCTCAACTCTAGGAACATCTTCCAAGGGAAACAAAGTTTGCTTCATCCCATTAGCAACAATGGTATATGTATTCTTCTTTCCATCATGAATATCCTTGCTATCATACTGCCAAGGCTTTCCCAACAAAACATGGCATACATCCATAGGCATGATATCACACAAAATTTCATCATGGTAATTTCCTATCTTCAATTTTACCAAACATTGTTCACTTACCACTATCTTATGCTCATCTTGAATCCATGCTAACTGATAGGGCTTCGGGTGTTTCAATCTTCCAAACTTCAATTTGGTCACCATTTCTTCAGAAACCAAGTTCTCTGAGCTTCTGCTATCAATAATCACTTTGCAATGTTTACCAGCTACCTTGCATCTAGTCCAAAACAAATTATTTCTCTGCAACGGTTCCTACTCCATCTCACTTTGACACAATACTTTTATATTCACCAACACTTCTTCTTTTGGTTTACTAGATGATTCAGTATGATCTTCCTCCACAAAGGTTGTTCTTCTATTGTTCTCTGTCTTTCTGCTCGTCTCTACCTGATTACATTCAAATGCTCTATGTCCTTCTCTAGCACAATTAAAATAAGTTTCCCTAAATACTCTTTTCTCTTGTCCTCTATCATCTTTTCTATAACCCTCATTCTGGTAACCACCATATCCTCCTCTTTGGTAAGGGTTCCCATCATCTCTATGGTACAAATTATCATTCTTATTGACTTCCTTATCCTTACTCTAATCTTAAAAAGGTCCTCTTAATCCTCCAGTAAAAAATCTTCCTCTCTGTCTCTACTCATGTCTTTTATTTAGCTTCTCTTCAGCTTTTAAGGCACATTAATATGCCTCTTCCACACTCTGCAACTGGTCAAACTAATCTCATCCTATATAGACGACCTCAAGCCATTCACATATCTGGCTACTTGCTCGATCTCATCCTTCGAATGTCTAGATCTGATGTTCAACTTGTAGAACACCTCAGTATATTATGTCACACTTGTCTCCTTCTGCTTCAAATTTTGAAACTTTCAGAACAAACTGATCTAATAATCTGCAGGCATAAAAAATTTCTTCAACTTATTCACCATTTGATCCCATGATTTTATCTTCTCTTTTCCTCTTCTTCGCCTATCTATCTACAAATGTTCCCACCAAAGGGATGCATGTCCTTTCAACTTTGTACAAGAAAATTTTACTTTCTTATCTTCAGTAGTACCTTCAAAATCAAAATAATTTTCCATCTCTATTATCCAATCAAGCAATTCATCTAAATCCAACATACCATTATAATCTGGTGGATTGAAATGTAGCTTAGTATTTGCTCTAGTTAGGGCTCTTATAAACCTCTCTTCTCCCTGATCTGGGCCAAGTTGATCTTCTCTTCCCCTTTCTTCTTATACTTCTACCTCTTCATCACTCACATCATCAATTGGTCAACCTCTCCTCTGGGCCATTTCGACTACATCTAATTTTTAATACTCCCCATGTTGCTGATACTCTTTGACACTCTTATGTGTTGGTTTGATACTTGGTTTGTGATGGTGATTAGTTCACTGACTTGGTTGTGTGTGGATTCATAATTTGGTTGGTTTGGTGCACTTGACATTACTATGATGATTTATGATGCATTATGTGGTGGTTATATTATTTGGTTACACTATGGTTTTGTTTAATATTATATGTGGTGATGTGATTCTATGTTGCTATGGTTTCTGATGTGTTTGCTAGTGAGTCTTGGTGAAAGGACGTAGTAGCATCACTCGCTTGCGAGTGCCCTACTACCTCGTGATTTCCTTTCATGGTGTGTCTACAATGGATATTTACATGTTACCTGACATTTGTTTGTATGTAGGAATTGCAGGAATAAAGTCTTGATTCCACCTACTTCGACAGGACAGGGCGAGCATTAAATAAACCCAACAGGTATGATGTTGAAAAAGGGAGTTGATAAGGAAGTGTCCCCGTCCCAAGTCTGTCACCTCATTGTGAGTCTTGTTGTGTCATGGTTTTGGCTTTGTCCTTGTCTTTGTATTGGTTGTTGTTGTTTATTTATTTTTAATTATGGTTAATTATTATTTAATTTGTTTTTACTTTATATGGAATAAATTAATGATATTTTGTGGATATAATTAATTGTGAGTAATTGTAATTTTGGAGTTAAATGTTGTAAATTAAAATTTATTTAATTAATTAAAAGGTGTAAGTAACTAATTTAAATAAATAATGTTGGTGATAATTATAAATTATCTTTTCCAAGATATTAAAATTAGAAAATCAGAAGAGAATATCTTGTGAGGATAATATCACATGTGTGAAAATAATAAATTTTTAACTAAAATTTGTGAGATAAGTGTGAACTTTTAAAGCAAGAAAAAGAACCAATGGATGGGTTGGATTTTTGAGAAAAAAAAAAGAGCTTTATTTATTTTTCTTTATTTTATTGTGAGGAAAGGACGTTTTCTACACACACAGAGAATGTTTTTTTTTTGGTTTTGGTCTGGAAAAGAAAAAGATAAGTTTTTTTGCATTTCTCTGGAGAAATTGTAAGAAAAGAATAGCAAATTGATTCAAAAGTTAGCTAAAAGGAATTTGAGAAGGATCTGCAGAGGAAGTTCGTTTCGAAAGAGGAAGAAGGGTTACTGTGTTTGGATTCGTCATCAAACGAAGGACTCCAAGTTGTTTTCAATTAATTAATTCTTTTGTTCTTTTTGATTGTTCTGTAAGGGAAAATGAAAATCATGTCTGCCATTCTTTAAATTGAGATTTATGTTTGAAAGAGGGTTTTTTTTAGAAAAAAATTGTCTTGTTAAACCTTTAAGTCTTTTGTAGAAATCTATTGAAAAATCTTCTGAATTTCTTCAATAAACCTAGTTGTGAAATGCTTGTTTTGAAAAGAAAATCGTATTATTTATTTATAACTTATGGATTAATATATATATATATATATATATATATATATTTATATGTGAAATCATGTGTTTGTTTTATAAAAATATGTGTACATGGTTTTTTCTTTTTAAATATATGTACAAGTTGTAGGATTGTCCTACATTTTTTGTTTGGAAAATAAAATATATTTATATACAAAAAAAATTACATTTTTTATTGGGGGTGGATGGTCGGCCGAAGCCGTACCACCCATGGCCCCCTATGGCAGGCTGTACGCATCCACCATAGGCTGCGCACAACAGCCGAGGCTGTTGGATGTAGCCGTGTGGGAGCTACGGCCTCCCCACAGGGAGGTACGTAGTACCCAACTGCGTAGGGATTCAAATTCTTCCTTTTTAAATTCATTTGTTTTTTTTATTATATTGTTTATATATATATATATATATATATATATATATATATGTATATATATTATAATATATATGTATATATATATATGTATATATATTTATATGTATATATATATGTATACATATAGCTGTACAATCACAGAGATTTAACATGGGTAATTTTATAATATATTTTAAAGGCATGATTTTTAAATTAGATGTTTAATTTATATATATATGTATATATTTATAAATGTATATATGCTTAAAAACATATATATGTATATATATATATAAATGGTTATATACGTGGAAACTATGGAATTAATTAGATAGTTTTAAAAGTTGCAATGTTATGGTGTGATCGAAGAAATTAGAAATAAACTTTGTGATTTAAATTAAATTGAATATTCTTTAGAAATTAAATTATTTATTTGGTGAAATTATTGTGTTTTGAAATGTGCTATATGGCATTGTTTAACGTAATTGTGTACTCTTGAGATTATTCGTTGAATCAATTGTGGTTTTCTCTTATTTGGATTTATGTCGTGTGGGGAAAACCCTTGAGTTAGTTTATCCTTATGTAGGAGCTTAAGTATTGTTCTGGACTTCTAGAGGTGGGGAAATGGAGGTTTCATATTTGATCTTGTAATTGACATTTGGCCCTGTGTTTCGGCTATGGTTGTGATTTGAGTTTACACATGGGTTGTACCATTTTGTGGATGTGTTTCATATGATTTTGGCGAGATGGTTTTTCCTCGCAGATGTTCCATTTGTTGGTTCAGTGTTCTTGTGGTACAACTCCTTGGTGTTGGATTTTATGTTTTGGGTTCTAGGAAGAGTGGCTCTACGTGGGGGTCGGCACACAAAGGGGTTGTCAGGGTAACCCACGTTAGAGTTAGAGTAATAAGTGATAACCTAAGTAATTAATTAGGGGGTGGGTAGTTAAACATTAATAAGATAATTATGGATGCCTTGTCTGCTTGTTAGTGCTATCATAGACTAAAGGTGGGCCGAGAAGGCCATGGTTGGCATGATTGTTGCCTCGTCCTCACAAGAGGTTAATGATTCCGCATGAGTAACCCTATGGAGTGGCACCTTGAGATAGGTTGTTAGGATAACCATAGATGGAGGTGGCACCTTGTGATAGGTTGTCTAGATAATCGATGTAAGCCATGCAATGACACTCTCCTCTAGCTTTCCCTTTTGAGTTATTTTATTGAAATCCTCTAGAAGTGGTCTATTGTTATGTTTGGAGATTTATTGTCATTATGAGATATTTCTTTGTGTTCTCATGCTTTTTCGTGTCTGGAGTTTAGTCTTGTCTTACTATTTGGATGTGCTTGATCGGGGATCCTTCCTTGTTTACTCCCAGCACGAGGGTGGTTGGGTGGAACATGCTACACACCCCATTGGGTCCCCTTATGATGCAGTTGTACCATTCAGTGCAGAGTTTTGCTAGTGCAATTTGATCCAGGATTCATATGTTACCAAATGTATATTTTTACTCCAGATGTATTTTATATATTGATGTATCCCTCCCACATGCATTGGAAAAACCTATGATGTAATTTTGTATATGTGTTCATTGAGATGTACTATCAAATTGTTGTAATGTATTATCTTACCATGTAATTCATTCTTGAACTACCATATGTAAATATTGTTGATGTTATGTTGTATTTGTGGAAATATGTATTTAATATCTTCATGATTAATTTATTGTATATTTCATGTATGGTTTTATATGGATTATTCTTATCGTTTTGGTTATCGTGAATGAATGTGTTAATGGTGATGTGTGTATGAATGGATTACGTAATTGGTAACTTAATGTTCATCTATTAATTCTGTTATGGGATAGTTTAGTAATTTCACCTCGTGTATCCCAAGGGACTTTTGGTTATGTTGGAAAACTTAGAGTGCATTCCTTATGTTTTGAAAAAAAAATTGTTGTGTTCTTTGTTGTTTCTTTGGGGTTTGCACGATAGGGCATTACATAATCTAGCAACAATTCCTCTCAACATCTCCATTAAAGTTGGGTCTACATTTCCATGCGCTCCATTTCCTCTAATGTTTCTTCTTCCTGCCATCAATACACAAGCCCTTTGTATTTGCAGGTCAGATCCTTTGTTCGCCACCCCACAAAAAATCTTCAACAGGACTTTGCAAATTCTGGCGATCTCTCACAGATCGAATCTCGCTCTAATACCAATCTGGAAAAGCCACAGTAGGAGGGTCCTCAAGGAGAACATTTTATACCATGCAGCAAGAGTTATACAACAAAATAAACACATAATATGGAGGAAAATGCATATTCAAACATTCTCATTAACAAAAATTTCAATTACAATCAGCCGGCAACATCCACGCTTATAGATTCGGCTCATAGGCCTGATACAACATGCTCAAAATACCATCTTCCTATTTTCTCCTCTATGCAAGTGAAAATATTAGATATCAAAGCTATACTATTATACCTAATCAACGTATGCCTTCCCTAATGATCTATTACAATATTTATATCATATATGTAGATCTAGAATAATCTACGTTAATCAAGATCATTACAATCTACAATGAAAGAAAATGTAACATGCACATGAATAGGTTGGCCTCAAATTTTAATTAGTCCTCGATGAATGCATAGGATGAAGTGTGAACCTATAATTAAGGGGACACCCCTTAAAACAATTTGAATCACACCATAAGGATCCGCAAGTTAAGGGAAAGATCCACGAGTGATCAAACTAGTCGTTAGTCTTGAAAATTATTTTGGTGTCGACTCAAGAAACTGCCACTAAATCCAGAAGCAATAACTTTCTGGAAAAATATCCAATTGCACTCAAATCTTGGAATAAAGAAAATGAACATGTCAATGATGTAAACATAGTTCCACAGGGTTTGGTGAGCAAGTATGGTGATACGTTGAATCTGCTAATATGAACTGAACAAGAACAAAACTAAAAGGAAATATTTTTGGTTGATTTAAGATTCCCAAGAACCAAGGATGCTCCTGCATCACATCCAATCATGAACTTCAACAAACATCAAATAAGGCATGACATCCAATGAACTTCAGTAAGGCATGAAATCTAATCATGAACTTCAACAACCATCTCCATACATCAAAGCTAACTCAAATTGAATGTTATCAACAATGACAACCAATACTAAGCAATAAACACTGCAACAATCTCTCACCAAGTACTTGACATTAGAGACATCAAATGCCAACAATTTTTCTTACTTCTAAAGTTCTAACAACAATGTCAACCACAAACAATTCACCAAGTGTTGTCATCAACTACTGAAAAAAAAATTATTAACCACTTCCAAACATATAACAATCTTCATCAAGTGTTGATATCAAAGACAACCAACAATTAGTGTTGACATCGTCTAACAATAATCTTACACAAAGCTCCTCAAGTGTTGACATCAATGACAACAACTAGCAACAATACAACTGTCCATTGAACATCATCAAATTGTGAAATATTTTTACACATTAATTTTAATTTTCTTAGTATATTAATGTTATATTAACTTATTAATAATAATATTTTTGTTGAGTATACTATTATTTTTATTCGCATACATGTTTCTTGACAATTAAGACTAATATTAAATATATATATCAAAGAAGTAAACAAATGAATCATAGAAAAATTATAAATGTATTTTTAGTCTTAAAAAATCAATTACATTGCATTTTGAATGCTCAAAGTGGCAAAGCCATAGCATATATTAAATATAAAAAATGATACAATTTTTAATTATAAAATTTTCATTAGCATTAGCAGAGGATGCTGGTAGCGAAGGATCATGATGGTCCATGGAGACCCTCGATTGGGTGTTTGAGTAGGAGGTAAATTGAATTGAACAAAGTAAGAGAAAAGATGAAAATGACATCACCCAAATCCTTCCTCCAAAACTCTAGACTTGGTTGTGATTTATTTGTCATATCACAGATTGGATCAAACCTCATAACAACTAGGGAAAGGGATTGCACTGTAGAAGAAGCCAATTCAACTTTGGGAAAGATTCCACTAATAGGGGCTAACCCAAATTCAAAATTATAATGTTCAAGTGCCAACTCCAATGAAGAAAGAGAGTAAATGAAAGGATAAAAGTAACATATTGCCAACATCTTCACCAACTCTTTATCCAACAAAATGTCCATGCAATTAGACAAGAAAGTAAAAGCTACGGGTCTTAGAAAATGTAATGTCCCTAATAGGAATTATATTATTTTTACTCTAAATTATCAATTTCCAAGAAAATAATGGATTTAGAGAGTAACTTAGCTCCATTTAATCCTTGCACATAAGTTAGAAATCAATTACAATAATAACTCAGCAAGTAGAGTATCATGGTTAAACATTAGTAAGTTCATAGTAAACTCGTTAATCTAGTTATTGCCTTATCCTAGGGATGCTCAACCATGGGAGAAAATGGAAGAGAGTGACTCGATGGGGTGTCCTTAGCCTCTCTAGGCCCAAAAGTAGTACCCTTTAGACTAAAAGGCAGTACCCCTTTGGCCTCATGTGGCCTAGGCCATTCATATGAGGTGACCTACTTAGTGAGGATTCCAATTTTGTCATTATCCCCTCATCTTGCCATATTTCCCCATTTCCTCATGATTGGTCTCCTTATATTGCTATACCATGATAAGGGAGTGAGGTTTCAAAGGGTGTCCTGGTAGCCCAACTCTCCTGGGCCCAAAGGCAGTACCCTTTGGACTAAAAGGCAGTACCCATTTGGCCCATGTGCTCATCATATCCCCTCCCAGGTGGCGTACCTAGAAGAGGGCCCCGTCACCATACCTCTTTTGTAACTCTCCTTCCTCCCATCATGATAGAGATATGTGAATAATAAATAATTGACTTCATATTTAAAAACAATCATATCAGCAATACATAGCAAATTATGAAGGTAATATCATAAGTTCCAAATAACAATATGCATAAACCCTTGATTAGATTTAATCAATACATTATATTCCCATATAGTTCCTACCACAAAAAATATTAACTTACAAATCTATAATCACAAGATAGCTTATGCAACAAAAATACTATTATTTACTAGTTGATATGTGTTTTCTTCCTCCTTTTTAATTCTTGAATTGATCTCCTTCTTTCCCTATCCAATTTGATATGTTCTTCACACTTAGAAGATATCATTATAGATCAAATGGATAAGAATCTATTATCCATACCTATTAAAGCATCATTATTACTAAGGCTTAGTAATTGTTGCAAGCATCATTATTCCATAATCGTATATAAGATCTATATATATTCTTTACAAAGATCTAAGTATATAATCATTCCTAATTGATTTTCAATAATTACCTTTCCTTGAATATATATATATATATATCTATGTATGTATGTATGTATGTATGTATACATACATATATGCATACATATATATATACATATATATCTATATATATAGATATATATATACATATATATATATATACATACATACATACATATATACATATGCATATGTGTAGACATGCAAAATCGACATCATGCATCTAATGTTCTTCATTTAATTAAATAAATCCAAATATTTTATTAAATCTCTAATGTTCCTCATTTAATTAAATAAACAAAATTTTATTTAATTAATCTCCTAAAGTTCCTTCATTTAATTGAATAAATCCAAATAATTAATTAAATCTCTAATGTTCTGTATCTTCTCATTTAATTTAAATAAATCCAAATATTTAAGTTGAATGTCACAATCAACTAACCTCCATTAAAATTAATCAAATCATGATTAATGCTAATCTAATCTCCCAATTCTCTAGATTTTGCAACTTGCACAATAAATCATTTCTTTTGATTTATTAATTCTACTAATTTCCCTCAACATGGTATCAAAAGGGAATATTCCTCCAAATTTGAAAATCCCTCCAAAAGGGATGTGTCCTTCCAACAAGGAATTTATGCCTCTTACATGTCCTTATGCATTGAGCCAAGTGGCATTTAAGGCATTTTTCATCCCCCTCAAACTTGTCATTTCACAAATTTGAAAACCAACCTAATACCATTTATTGGCGCATTCATCAAAATGTGCTCAACCTTCATCCTCTCACATCTTGACAAGTGGCATATGGCCATTGGTTGAAGATTAGTCCCATATTCATCCATTTTGTCTCCTCTTCTCTCAAACTCATCTATAAATAAGAGGTTTTTTCTTCTCATTCTGGATCCACAAGTTATGTGTTTCAAATCCACAATCTTATGCACAATTCCATTATTGTCATTTGAATTCATACCATTTTTCATAGCATCTTCATCATTTAGCGTGTCAAAGGGTTGGGAAAGGGCTACTTTTCATATCAAAGTGGCACCAATCCACTATGGAATAGGTATGCACCATGTTTTTCATGCTCTTAATTAGTTTATTTTGTTATTTTGTTTGCAATGTGAAGAATGTTGGAGTATTTCATAGAGATGTTGTTTGCTTTGTTTTAAATAATTAACCATGCTAAGAGTTGTGTTGGAGTTTTTAAGCAATTTGCAGATTTCACCATCTACAATATATATATATATATATATTGCTTATTATATTTGGACTTACTTCCCAATATATTTTTGATATTAATATTTTAATCCAAAAGACCTTTTATAATTACTGATCCTTATTATTTGTTTTCAATCTGCTCTCCAATCATATTACCTTCCTTCATTCCTTGTTGTTTTTCCATATTTCTAACTCCAAAACTAATCACAACATTTTTCCTAATATCCCCTTATTATTATTTGAGTTCCCATGTTATACCCCTCATGGTGTTGTGAACAATCACACCCTTTAATTATTACATCTTTTTTCCAAAGGATCCATCCCTTTATAAACCAACTACTAACTTGTGTTGACTTCCTTTACCACTACTTAATACTTAATACAAGGATCGTTGATTTAAGGAAAATAAGTCTTTTATGTTAGTGTCACCATATAGGATATATTCCATATTCCATAGTTCAACTTTTCCTTTGTCAATGATTTGCTACCTTATAATCATATTACTCTATTTCATGTTTTATTAATATCATATATATATTCATGAGTTTGATATATTTTAATATTTGTAATATTATAATATAATATTTTAAATTAATAATTATAATTAGAATAATATTAAATTGTTAGTACTTGTATTTATATTTTTAATATGTATTTTGTTCATTTATTTTATTTATTAATTTATTCGTATTTCAAATTTCGAGGGCATGACAAAAACTAAAGCATAGATGTTTGAAGTCATTCCCTACCCATAATTGTTCTTATAGCCTCCTCAACAAGAATACAAGGAATAGTTAATACCCTACCCAACTTTTATCTATCGTACACATTGTTGCTTCTTTTCTCCCAAAAGCATTTGGGTAGCATGACATGTCATGAAGACCCATATAATATCATAGTGAAATTTTGAATAGAGAAGAGATAATTAGAAAGTAAATATGTTATAAAAAATATGAAGAACATAAAGTTGGTGAAGTATATATAGAATGAAGACATCAATACTTAGCACTTGAGCATTTAACTCACCACAAGACACACATGTTGATGTGACAATTTTATTTCACAAAAAATGAGTCATGACTTTAAGTGATTTAATAAGTAATAACACACCTGAATAAAAGTTCAACTGTTGATCTTTGCAAATCTGATGGTTCTAGGGTAATTCCAAAGGTTTGAGTTCGCAAATCTAGTGCTTCGTACATTTCATCTAGAACACATCTACAATAGCCCATCGAACATTCATCGAATGGTAAAATATTTTTGTATATTAATTTAATTTTTTGAGTATATTAATTTTATAATAACTTATTATATAATATAACTCATTAAGTTGTGCTGACATCTAACTTCGAGCAGAGTACTTTGTAGCATTGAAAAGATAAGAGAATTAAATGGCTTTCTATACTTTAATCATTATAAATATCTGTTAACAAGTCACAATAATATTCTTTTACTTCATATCATAACTTATAAATATATTGACACTTGTCTCCATTCTAGAGACTTTATGTAGGAATTTGGGTGTGTGGAAAATTTATCCTAGAATAGAATGATATACAAAATTTGATATTTTTAAAGAAAAAATGAAGAGGATGGTTGAGAATTTTGGTAATGAAGTTCAAGAAAATAGAGGAGATCCAAGTGAGGAAGAATGTGGGATAAAAAGAAATCAAAGTTAGAAACAATTCCAAATCAGGAAATCGATGTATCGAATATAGTGATGAAAGATGCAGAGTTTTTTGAAAAAATGGCCATTATAGGTCATTTCCAAGGGAAGAGATGTAACGCCCGTCGTGCAAACCCCAGAGAACACTCACAATTCAAATAATTTTTTTTTTTTTAAATAATAAAGGTAAACATGTAATAACAGTAAACCATAACCACATAACATATTACATAGCATTAACACACTTGGTTCTCTGAGGCACGCGAGGTTACATCGCAACAACTAAACAGAAATAAAGATTACAATTACAACATAACCATTTACTTTATAATAACCATAAACAATGATACATCCCATAACCATGATGCGAGCATAATAAACATCGCATAATTACATCCATGATAAATCTCTTAATAGAGTTACAAATGATCCTAACTATTACATCATTGTTTTAATGTTACTTTACAATCTCTGATAATTGAATTACATTGAATTTCCCAACATGGGGATTGATACAGGAATAATGAAATATGAAGTACAAATGATCACTGGTACAACTCCACTGCGGAAAGCTGAGAAGACAAGAAGTTGATGGGGAACCCAACGGGTGCAGAGCACGTTCCACCCAACCATGTGAATTACAAGTAACTCACCCCCCGTGCTCAGAGGTGACGAGGAAGTGAACCCGACCATGAATGTCAAACCGACTCAACCACATTATGATACAAATCAAGTACAACTCAAAGCATACGATGAACAACCAATAACGTTCACATATCACATGACCAGTTAAAACCAAGAAACTCATCACAATAACATGAAGTACTGTCAATTAACAATCATGAAACAAATTCACAAGAATTCAAAGAAACATCATAAAGAGATAACATCCAGAGGCAACAACAACAAAGCACAAGGGTGTCAAGTGGAGAGTGTCATTGCATAGCTCTCATGGGATTCTCCTGGCCCTTCCTCCAATTGAGGCGTCGGCACCCATCTATGGATCTCCTGGCCCTTCCTCCTAACTGAGGCGCCGGCACCATAGGGTAGCTAATGCGGAGCCAATAATCTCTCATGAAGACGAGACTATGGCTTTGCCGACCACGACCTTCTCAGTCTATCACTAGTCTATAGTAGCCCTAATGCATAGCCGAGGAATCCAATGTTTTATTATCTTGTGTTTTTTAAACTACCCAACCTTCTAGATTCTATTGTTTAGGTTATCACTTGTTTAACTACTCTTTCATGGGTTATCCTGAGCCCTTCCTCATCCTGAGGCGCCGACGCCCACGAAGAGCCACTCTCCCTATGACCCCTAACATATCTCAAGCAGGCAAGGATTGAACTAGCAATTATAAACCATAACACTAAAAACCAGATACACGAGGCATTAACCCTCTCGCAATTACTCAATATCAAAAGTCTTAACCAAACTATTCAACCCTTCCTCACACAAAACCAAAAACTCCAAAGAATAACCAAGGCGAAGATAACATTTTAAAATAACAAGCCTCTGGAATAAGGTTCTCACAAATTGACAATAGGGCTCCCACATCACGAGTGAAGTTTACAACTATTAAAAGGACACAATAACCAATCACACGACTTCCTAACCAAAAGAACAATTAATTCAAAAGCATAAAACATTTCAACTATAAAACAATATACGAAACACATGCTCAACAAAATTCCATGTATTTTACTTGTCCACAATAAACCAGGATTTCCACACCAAAATAAAATTAATTTTCTAAAGTCGAACAACATAATACATTAATTTTATTTTACTAAATAAATACTTTGATAATTAATTCCCAATATAAAAAAAAAATACATTTCTTTAATATTGAAATAAATAATTAAAATAATTTTCATTTATTTATTTATTTATTTTAATTAATTAATTTATTTATTTATTTTAAAATAATATTAAATAAAATAATATATTAAATATATAAATATATATATATATATATTTATATATATATAAATAAATAAATAAATATATATATATATATTTATATATATAATTAAAAGTTAAAAAACTTTTTAAGCATACACTGCCGGCCGAGTGAACAACCGGCAGTCTTGGTACTGCGCACAGCAGTCATTATGACTGCTGCACGCAGCAGTCCTTTAGACTGCACAGAGGGTGGGGGGTACGGCCCAGCGCCGTCCCTCCCAACGCCCTTCACAATTTTTTATTTATTTTTATTTAATAATAAACTTCTAAATAAAAATTTTCATTTCACATATATCTATATATATTTTTTTTTAAATAAATTCAATATGAACACAGGAAAAAAAAAATGAATATAGTAAATTTCGAATTCGGAGCAAATTTAATATTAGTTTGTCAGACGTACGGCCGATGCACAGTATTAGTGTAATAGAAAATATTAAGGTATGCATATAGGTATATTATATATATATATATATATAAAGTATATATATAAATATATATATATATAAATATATATATATATATAAATATATATAAATATATATATATATAAATATATATATATTATATATATATATGTTATTTCCATGTATATTAAAATCAGAGAAAAATACAGAGAAATAAAATAGATCCATAATATATAAATATATTAACAAAACTTTAAATTTAATATTCCCAACAAGAAAACTATTTTTTTCAAAATCTGTTTATTGATAAATTGAATATTTCAGAAGACAAAGGTTTTTTTTTGACAATTGGAACAGTTCAACAACTTTCTTCCTTCTCTTTAAAAATTCTGGTCTAATATCTTTCCTTAGTTTTCAATTCAAACCGTAGTTTTCTTTCTTCACACAATCATATTTAATAACTTATATTTTCTTAGAAGCAGAAAGATGACAAAGACAGAACGAGAAGGAAAATACGAGTGGAACCTGGTGTCCAACGCTTATTCAAAAATCTGAAGATGCCTGCTTGACTCTGATGACCTCGAAGAGCTTCCTGTCCGTGCTTCCAAATCTTTTCTACAAACTTTCACCTTCGAACTTGAATCCTATTTTGTTGTTCAGAAGACTCTCCAGAACATTCACCAGAAACAGATTGACAATTTCTCTCTATAACTCTCCTCCAAATACAAATGAAGGTTTTAATCCCCTTTCTAAAAATTTTAGACTACCCAGCCAATCTCTTGCACAACTTCAGTAACAAATATCTCTGTGTGTGTAATCTTACAAAAAAAATTAATTAAATAAAAGATAATATCCCTCTCTTCCCAGAAACACTAAAAATCAAAAATAAAAGAAAATCATTCTTTAAAAGCAAGCTTTTTAATTAGATATGTATTCCTATTCGTTTGCACAACTTTTCCTTCTTTTATTTGTTTTCTATTGTTTTAATTTCTTTTTTTTTTTTGCAACTTTACTTGCACATCACATTACTTATTTAATTTAAATAAATTATTTTAATAATTATCCTCCACGAGATAATTGATTAAAATAATTGAGACCCATTTAATATTTAATTGTCAATTAATTGAAATAGATGACTTTCAAAATAATTAAATCATTTAAATATAGAAATAGAATTTAAATCTAACATTTAAATAAACAATTACTTCCATTATTTAAATCGAACACACCACAACAAATAAAGTACCAACATTAATCAAGAGACGACAAAATACAAAACACAAACCACAAGTGACGACAATTACAAAAATGAACAATACCAATCAACGAGACGACCTGACATCATGGGACGGGAGGACTTCATCGTCACCTCTGTTTCAACATTTAACCGTTGGGTTATTGGTGCTCGCCCTGTCCTGCCGAAGCAGGTGGAATCGAGACTTGTACCTGCAATACCTGCATACAAATGAAGTTGTGTACCTGTGCATACATATATATATAATCGAAGCATTAACTTAAAGCACTGCATTGTGAGAAGGAATCGCAACATAACAGGGCACTCGCGAACGAGTGATGCCATATTGTCCTTCATCACACCTATTCTAATAATTATAATATAACCAATCAATTAACATTTCTAACTAACAATCATCTCATAACATTTCTAATTAAATCACTGCATCATATCATAATTCTGAAAAATCAACTAATATAACCAACCAAAATGTCATATGAAATAATCATGTCCACAATGAAATAACAGCATCATCTACGTCTAACTAACCAAATCAAACAATAACAGTATCATCACAATATCCAACCAAAGCACAGAAAATAGTAAGTCTAAACAGTATGAGGGGTATTACATCCTCCCCTCCTAGGACATGGCTTACTCCTGGAAGCCATTAAAAAAAAGAATAAAAATTAAGATTCTCAAATAAGGGAGACATCCTCCCATGACGCCAAGATCACAACGTTTAGGACACCATCGAACCCTTTCGAGCTCACTCACGAGCTCCTAAGCTAGAACCTCGTCCTCTACCAGAAGCCTCTACACCTGCATCCTGGTACCCATCTTGACGATTGTCAACAACGGAAAACACTCGATGAGATCTCCCCGCATCTCCCACCGTCGGCTCAGAAGCGGGAGGTCTCTGATTAAATCCAGAAGTGCTCTTCTATGGACACAATCTAGCGATATGCCCTTGCTGCCCACATGAGTAGCAACCCATACCTTGGCCAAATCCTCTACCCTCAGATGGAGCATTGGATTGCTGAAAGATTCCTCGACTCGGCGCTGACTGAAAACTAGGTGCAGGCTATGCAAAACGTTCCTATCGAACTTGGTGCCTGATCCTGTTCCGATCCCTATGAAACTGTGAATTGCCACCCTGCTGAGATTGAAAGTTTTCATGCTTCGGTTGCGATTGTTGTTGTTGATGTTGTTGCTGTTGCTGATGCTGCAGACCCCCTTTTGAGGGTGGATTCCTGTTCCTAGAAGATCCTGCTCCATGCGACTGCCCTCCATGAGTAACATAACCAGGTGTGGGCGTGCTACCAATCTGTACTCTGATATGACCACCCAAAGCCATGGCCAAATTCTCCTCCACTAAGCAAGCCTTCTCAACTGCCATTTCCATCGTCTTTGGCTCGAAGACCCGTACACCACCACTGATGCAGGCATTTAAGCCCTGAACAAAATGCTGCACTAACATGCCCTCATCGTGGCTAATCCCTGCATACTGCTTCAACTCATAGAAACGCCTCTCATACTGCTCCACTGACATAGACAACTGCTTGAGATCGTGAAACTCGTCAGCCCTACGTTGCCTCCAGTGATCTGAGAGGAAGCGAGCCCTGAACCTGTCAAGGAACAACTCCCAAGTAACCATACTGATATCAAGATGTAACTTATGTTCCTCAAGACGCCACCAAGTAGACGCGAAGCCTCGCAAGTGCATAACTGCGCACCGTGCCTTGGTATTGCTACCGTAGGGGTGCATGGCGAAACAACGGTCTAAGTCAATTAACCAGGTCTCAGCCTCAAGACCTCCTCTAGAACCATCAAAAGTAGGAGGGTGTGCCCTAATCAGATCTCTCATATGGCCTATTATGACTGCATCCTGAACCACATCTGTATCCCTGCGTCTCGGAGACCTCTCTCTCTCCCTCTCAACCTGGTGTACCTCATCTGGCCTGGGTCCCAAACGGTCAAGGATCTCTCCAAGTATATGATGTAACTGACCATCTAGACCTGGCGGTGGCGGATTCTGGCCACCTGATGGAATGTTGTGAAGACTCTGTTGTTCCTCATGTTTGGAGCCATGGGAACTAGGAACTGAGGGGCTTCGCCGGTTTGCTCTACGACCGGCACCACGGCCTCTTGCACAGCCACGTCCTCTACCTCGAGGCATAGTTCTGCACCACAAGATAAAGTACAACATGAGCTCAAGAGTTGCACATACGGTAACCTAATGGACTACACTAACCCAAAGACCCTAGCGTTTGCAACCTTGGCTCTGATACCAAGTTGTAACGCCCGTCGTGCAAACCCTAGAGAACACTCACAATGCAAATAATTTTTTTTTTTAAATAATAAAGGTAAACATGTAATAACAGTAAACCATAACCACATAACATATTACATAGCATTAACACACTTGGTTCTCTGGGGCACGCGAGGTTACATCGCAACAACTAAACGAAAATAAAAATTACAATTACAACATAACCATTTACTTTATAATAACCATAAACAATGATACATCCCATAACCATGATGCGAGCATAATAAACATCGCATAATTACATCCATGATAAATCTCTTAATAGAGTTACAAATGATCCTAACTATTACATCATTGTTTTAATGTTACATTACAATCTCTGATAATTGAATTACATTGAATTTCCCAACATGGGGATTGATACAAGAATAATGAAATATGAAGTACAAATGATCACTGGTACAACTCCACTGCGGAAAGCTGAGAAGACAAGAAGCTGATGGGGAACCCAACTGGTGCGCAGCACGTTCCACCCAACCATGTGAATTACAAGTAACTCACCCCCCGTGCTCAGAGGTGATGAGGAAGTGAACCCGACCATGAATGTCAAACCGACTCAACCAGATTATGATACAAATCAAGTACAACTCAAAGCATACAATGAACAACCAATAACGTTCATAGATCACATGACAAGTTAAAACCAAGAAACTCATCACAATAACATGAAGTACTATCAATTAACAATCATGAAACAAATTCACAAGAATTCAAAGAAACATCATAAAGAGATAACATCCAGAGGCAACAACAACAAAGCACAAGGGTGTCAAGTGGAGAGTGTCATTGCATAGCTCTCATGGGATTCTCCTGGCCCTTCCTCCAATTGAGGCGCCGGCACCCATCTATGGATCTCCTGGCCCTTCCTCCTAACTGAGGCGCCGACACCATAGGGTAGCTAATGCGGAGCCAATAATCTCTCATGAAGACGAGACTATGGCTTTGCCGACCATGGCCTTCTCAGTCTATCACTAGTCTATAGTAGCCCTAATGCATAGCCAAGGAATCCAATGTTTTATTATCTTGTGTTTTTTAAACTACCCAACCCCCTAGATTCTATTGTTTAGGTTATCACTTGTTTAACTACTCTTTCGTGGGTTATCCTGAGCCCTTCCTCATCCTGAGGCACCGACGCCCACAAAGAGCCACTCTCCCTATGACCCCTATCATATCTCAAGCAGGCAAGGGTTGAACTAGCAATTATAAACCATAACACTAAAAACCAGATACACGAGGCATTAACCCTCTCGCAATTACTCAATATCAAAAGTCTTAACCAAACTATTCAACCCTTCCTCACACAAAACCAAAAACTCCAAAGAATAACCAAGGCGAAGATAACATTTTAAAATAACAAGCCTCTGGAATAAGGTTCTCACAAATTGACAATAGGGCTCCCACATCACGAGTGAAGTTTACAACTATTAAAAGGACACAATAACCAGATCACACGACTTCCTAACCAAAAGAACAATTAATTCAAAAGCATAAAACATTTCAACTATAAAACAATATACGAAACACATGCTCAACAAAATTCCATGTATTTTACTTGTCCACAATAAACCAGGATTTCCACACCAAAATAAAATTAATTTTCTAAAGTCGAACAACATAATACATTAATTTTATTTTACTAAATAAATACTTTGATAATTAATTCCCAATATAAAAAAAAAATACATTTCTTTAATATTGAAATAAATAATTAAAATAATTTTCATTTATTTATTTATTTATTCATTAATTAATTAATTTATTTATTTATTTTAAAATAATATTAAATAAAATAAATATATTTAAATATAAATATATATATATTTATTTATATATATATAAATAAATAAATAAATATATATATATAATTAAAAGTTAAAAAAAAAAAAAAAACTTTTTAAGCATACACTGTCGGCCGAGTGAACAGCCGGCAGTCTTGGTACTGCGCACAGCAGTCATTATGACTGCTACGCGCAACAATCATAATGACTGCTATGCACAGTCCTTCAAACTGCGCAGAGGGTGGGGGTACGGCCCAACGCCGTCCCTCCCAACGCCCTTCACAATTTTTTTTTTTTTAATTTAATAATAAACTTCTAAATAAAATTTTTTGTTTCACATATATCTATATATATATTTTTTAAATAAATTCAATATGAACACAGGAAAAAAAAAATGAATATAGTAAATTTCGAATTCGGAGCAAATTTAATATTAGTTTGTCAGACGTACGGCCGACGCACAGTATTAGTGTAATAGAAAATATTAAGGTATGCATATATGTATATTATATATATATATAAAGTATATATATAAATATATATATATATATGTTATTTCCATGTATATTAAAATCAGAGAAAAATACAGAGAAATAAAATAGATCCATAATATATAAATATATTAACAAAACTTTAAATTTAATATTCCCAACAAGAAAACTATTTTTTTCAAAATCTGTTTATTGATAAATTGAATATTTCAGAAGACAAAGGTTTTTTTTTGTTTTGACAAATTAGAACAGTTCAACAACTTTCTTCCTTCTCTTTAAAAATTCTGGTCTAATATCTTTCCTTAGTTTTCAATTCAAACCGTAGTTTTCTTTCTTCACACAATCATATTTAATAACTTATATTTTCTTAGAAGCAGAAAGATGACAAAGACAGAACGAGAAGGAAAATACGAGTGGAACCTGGTGTCCAACGCTTATTTAAAAATCTGAAGATGCCTGCTTGACTCTGATGACCTCGAAGAGCTTCCTGTTCGTGCTTCCAAATCTTTTCTACAAACTTCCGCCTTCGAACTTGAATCCTATTTTGTTGTTCAGAAGACTCTCCAGAACATTCACCAGAAACAGATTGACAATTTCTCTCTATAACTCTCCTCCAAATACAAATGAAGGTTTTAATCCCCTTTCTAAAAAATTTAGACTACCCAGCCAATCTCTTGCATAACTTCAGTAACAAATATCTCTGTGTGTGTAATCTTACAAAAAAAATTAATTAAATAAAAGATAATATCCTTCTCTTCCCAGAAACACTAAAAATCAAAAATAAAAGAAAATCATTCTTTAAAAGCAAGCTTTTTAATTAGATCTGTATTCCTATTCGTTTGCACAACTTTTCCTTCTTTTATTTGTTTTCTATTGTTTTAATTTCTTTTTTTTTTTGCAACTTTACTTGCACATCACATTACTTATTTAATTTAAATAAATTATCTTAATAATTATCCTCCACCAGATAATTGATTAAAATAATTGAGACCCATTTAATTTTTAATTGTCAATTAATTGAAATAGATGACTTTCAAAATAATTAAATCATTTAAATATAGAAATAGAATTTAAATCTAACATTTAAATAAACAATTACTTCCATTATTTAAATCGAACACACCACAACAAATAAAGTGCCAACATTAATCAAGAGACGATAAAATACAAAACACAAACCACAAGTGACGACAATTACAAAAATGAACAATACCAATCAACGAGACGACATGACATCATGGGACGGGAGGACTTCATCGTCACCTCTGTTTCAACATTTAACCGTTGGGTTATTGGTGCTCGCCCTATTCTGCCGAAGCAGGTGGAATCGAGACTTGTACCTGCAATACCTGCATACAGATGAAGTTGTGTACCTGTGCATACATATATATATAAAATTGAAGCATTAACTTAAAGCACTGCATTGTGAGAAGGAATCACAACATAACAGGGCACTCGCGAACGAGTGATGCCATATTGTCCTTCATCACACCTATTCTAATAATTATAATATAACCAATCAATTAACATTTCTAACTAACAATCATCTCATAACATTTCTAATTAAATCACTGCATCATATCATAATTCTGAAAAATCAACTAATATAACCAACCAAAATGTCATATGAAATAATCATGTCCACAATGAAATAACAGCATCATCTACGTCTAACCAACCAAATCAAACAATAACAGTATCATCACAATATCCAACCAAAGCATAGAAAATAGTAAGTCTAAACAGTATGAGGGGTATTACAAGAGATTTGCAAGAAAAGAAATAAGGGACTGGGTGGTGAGGTTGTGGAAGCTTGAACCAAGTCTAAATTTCTTTCCCAAAGGATTTTTTGTGGATGAAAAAACTAGAGATGAAATAGTGATGACAAAAGGATGAAAGAATCAAGAATATCATCTATTTGTGTCGAAATGGTGAAGGAATTTCAACCCATTAGAATACAACCCACTAGACAACCCAACCTGGCTAAGATTGTATAATCTTCCATTCAAATACTAGTCAAGGAAATGTTTAAAAAAGATTGGAGACTCAGTTGGGCACACAATTGAAGTAGACATGAGAAATTGTGAATCATTGATATATGCAAGGATCAAGGTAATTGTAATTAATGAAATTCCAAAAAGATCAAATTGATTAGTGGGAATGAGACCTAGACCTAGACATTGGAAGTAGAAAAGCCTACATTCTTTTGTGTGAGATGTAGAAGGAGAAACCACAATAAAGCCAGTTGTAGAAGATTCCCAAAAATTTAGAGGGGCTGTGGCGGGAAAAGAACAAAGCAATGGAGAAAATGGAACCCCATGGGGAAAACCAAGCCTCAAGGAATTGGGCACTAGTGATTTTCGATCTATTAAAAATGGTTTTCCTAGAGGAAGAGCCATTAGAAGGAGAAAATGAACACTGAAATTATTTTTAAAAATTAAATCTTCACATTCGGGCACCTATAGCAGCTAAATTGTGAAGAATTTGAAGATGATGCAAACTAGAGTCTCATCCCATTTTGTCTGTAGATTCTAAAAAAAAAAAAATTCAAAATTTTTGGAATCAGAATGCACTTATTTTTCCATCTCCCATGAAAACTGGTTTTTTTTAAAGTGACACACACCGTATAACGCATAATTTTTTTCCATGAAGGATAAAATTCTAATTCTTTCAAATTTAGATTTGTAACTCTAATATCTAGTGCTTCCACTTGGTTAGATAGTTTTTATTGAATATTTTTTTTAATAAAGTTTCAAAGTCAAACCAATTACAATTCAGGACATAGTGTATTATAACTTTTTTTGTATATATCGAAATTCAAATTTTTTGTTGGATGAAGGACTTCAATATCTGGTGCACTCATATTTTTCAATTTTTTTGATAATCTGCTATTTTTCCACATGTGAGAACAAAGACCTTCATTTTCGATGAAAAACCTATGTTTAATAAAACTAAAAAACAAATACATAATAAAACCAAAACATATTTAAATTATATTAGTTGGATAGCTGTTAGGACTACGATTCTAGTTGGGTTTGTGAAGATTCCTCCATTTTCATCTTCAACCCAAGCTCTGAAGTTCCAAAATTTAAGTTTTTTTGTGTCTCAAGGGGAGGATGAGGAATAAGGGGGGTTTGTTCAAACCAAGGTTCATTCAAACCCCCTTTTATAAGGGGTTTTGTTGGCATTTTTGGCTAGAAATTATTAAAAGGGTTCGCCCGAACCCAGGTTCTAGCGAACCCCTAATGGGTTCAGTCGAACCAATAAGTTCATACGAACCCCTAAAATCAAGTTTTTTTCCATGCATTCATTTTTCGTGAGTTTTCCTTCCTCACTTCAATTGTAAACCACTATTGTGGTTTCACCCAAGCGCTAGTTGGAAATCCAAAATATTGACCTAGTATTACTCCAAGAAACAAAACTTGATGGTAAGGAGGTAGGAGCATTCCTAAAACATGTAAAATTAGGAAAGGTGTCTTCGTAGAGGTGGAGGAACTGTTAGGAGGTCTCGGTATGATGTGGAATCCATCAACTATAGAAGTGGAGTTGATGGTAAAAAACCAAAATCAGATGAAATCAAAGGTAAAAATCTTAGTCTCTGCAAAAAGTTTTGAAATTTTTAATTTTTATTAGCCCACAAAAACAAAAGAGAAGAAAGCTATATGGGATGAACTTAATAGAGAAGTAGGTAAAGCTAAAACTATTGTAGGTGAGGATTTTAATACAATTCTTTATTTGAGTAAAAAAAGTGGGGGGATTAGGAAAGTTCCCCAATCCCAAAAGGACTTTGCTAGGTTTGTTGAATCAAGTAATTTGATGGATAAAAAAACTTCAAATAGCTTTTTTACTTTGAACAATAGGAGAAGGGGTTTCACTAACATTGTATAGCAGCTAGATAGATTTATGGTATTGGAAGATTGGTTTCAGGATATAGTACCTCCAAAGGAAACATTAAGACCTATCTTTATTTCGGATCACTTTTTGATGGAACTTCATATAGACACAGAAATAAATCAAGCAAAAGGAAATTTTAAATTTCAAAAGATGTGGCTTAGGCACGAAGGCCTAGTGGAAATGTTGAAGACATGGTGGTAAGAACCGACACATTGGAAAGGTACAAAGATGTTTGTTTTCCATAAGAAACTAAGTAGAATGAAGGAACAACTAACGGAATGGAATAAAAATGTACTTAAATTTTTTTTTTAAGAAAAAACAAGATTGTATGTTGAACTTGAAATGTTTGGTGATAAATAATAAGGGATGGAATGTCAGTCACAAAATTTGAGGGGGAAAGAAAACTACTCACTGACTACAATGAAATCTTGGTGAGGGAAGAATGTTTTTGGAGAGAAAAGTCATGGGAGACCTAGCTAAAGGAGGGAGATATTAATACAAATTTTTTCCATTTAACTACAAAAATCAAGAGGAGTTGGAACAAGATCAATGAGATAAAGGATGACAGTGGGAACAACTTCCAAGAGGGGGATGACATTCAGAGAATCATTGTCGAATTTTTTGAAAACTTGTTGGGCGAGAAAGGTATGACTGAAGGATTAAACTACAACATCCTCGATGGAGTTCAAAGATTAGTAACTCTGGAAGGCAATGAATTATTGGCTGGTTCAGTCATGGTGGAAGAAGTCAAGAAGGATGTCTTCAAGTTGCAACCTAAGAAATCATTGAGTACCGATGGCTTCAACGCACTTTTTTATAAGATCTGTTGGGATTTTCTGGGGAAAGAAATTGTAGAAGTGGTGGAGGAATCTCGAAGGAAATCAACAATGCTAAAGGATCTTAATTATAGAAATATCACTCTTATACCAAAGAAAGAAAAATGTAACTTTTGTAGATTTTCGGCCTATGTCCCTTTGTAATACAATATATAAGATCATTACAATGGTAATTGCAAATAGGTTAAAAAGAATTTTTCCTCAAATTATATCCCTTGAACAAAGTGACTTTGTACTAGAAAGGAACATAACAAATGGGATAATCATCACACACAAAATTGTGCATGCATTGAAGAAGTCTAACATGAGTGAAATGCTAGTAAAATTGGAATTGAGTAAGGCTTATGATAGGGTCCAGTGGAGGTTTTTGATAAAGACAATGGAAAATATGGGGTTTGAAGATAAATGTCTGAAATGGATTTTTGTTGCATCTCCTCCCCTAGGTACTCAATATTAATAAATGGTTCACCTTGTGGATTCTTTAGTGGGACGAAGGGCCTAAGGCAGGGTGACCCAATCTCGCCCTTTCAATTTGTGATTGTGATGGAGCCTTTTAGTAGATACATATCCAAAAAATGCAGGAGTGGGCATTGGTGTGGCATCAAAGTGGTACCTGAAATCTCAGTCGTCTCTTACCAATTTTTTGTAGATGACACAATCCTTTATGGAAAGGCATCAATGGAAGAAGCAGTAGAAATAAAGATGGCGATTGATTTATTAGGATTGGAAACAGGCCAATTGGTGAATGTAGAAAATTCAAATGTCTTTTTCTTTAACATGAACAAAAGGCTCCAACAAGGAATCATAAACATCCTTGGGTTCACCAGAGGGAGCCTCCCAACAAAGTATCTAGGCATCCCATTGTTCGAAGGACAAATGAAACCGAGCTTGTGGGAAGAGACGGAAAGGAAATGTAAGGAAAAAATTGAGTCATGGAAGGGATGTTGGATGAACCTTAGCTAAGTGAATCCCAATTGCTAAAGTTATTTTGATAGCTATAACAATCTACATGTTGGCTTGTCTGGAGATCACTAAAATGTTAGCTAAAAGAATAACAACTTTTCAAAGAAATTTTTTATGGGATGGGACTCACAAGAGAGAGTGCATACCACTGATTGGATGAGAGACTCTTATAAAACTGAAGGAGGTAGGGGGGCAAAGTGAAGACACAAAATGTGGCCTTCGAGGAAAAAATAACTTGGTGTATGTTCAAAGAGCTAGAGGCTCAATGGAGTAAGTTACTGCATGAAAAATACTTGGATACAATGGAGGTGGATTGGATTCTAACAATCATGAATCTAAAAAAATGATCTGTGATATGGAATTTTTTCCTAAGATGTAGGTCGGTACTTAGAGATCATTTGACATGGATCATAAAAGATGGATCTTGGGCCTCATTTTGGCATGATTCGTGCAATGGGTATAAACCCATGGATACTTGCAAGATTTGAGGAGGCAATCCCTCTGACAAGAATGGTTTTATGGGGAGAGTGTGGCTTCTTTTGTCATTCTGAGAAGAGAGATGGGAAGATGGGAGTACAGTTGGAAGAATTTTGAAATGTTAGCAAGTGGACTAAGAGAGTTGATTCTTGAGTAATTGAACAAAAGATATGTAGCCTTTAAAAGTGAAAGTGACTCAATAAGTTGGTGTGTGGAAAAACTGGAGAGTACTCAATAAATCTTAGAGTTTTAAATAAGATACAAGCAAAAGAGGTGTGGCCAAAGGATCTTTTATGGGTTAAATTTGTATTGCCTAAACCTGGTGCATTTGTATGGAGCACTATGCATAGACGAATATTGATGGGTGAAAGGTTGAAAATAATTGGGATGTCTAGCTCATTCAGATTCCCACTATGCAAAAGTAATGAAGAAACAACAAATAATTTGTTGGTCGAGTGTGAATTCACTCAAAGGTGTTGGGAAACCTTTTGTGGTAAACTAGAGTGGAAGGGACCTTTGCAAAATAATGTTAAAGGAATTTTTGAGGCATGGCCCCAAATTGGTAAGGGTTCAACTATGACAAGACTTTGGTCGAAATTCTAGCTATGGTGGTGTGGCAGTTGTGGTGTGAATGAAAAGGCGTCAAAATTTAATGATATCATCTACCAAATTGAGAATGGGGTGAGTGAACATTTTTGTGCGGTTTTTGAAAGCAACCAATATAGATTTCTTTCAACTTAGGATCACCAAATGGAAAAAAATTGGCCTATGATAAAAATTCCAAAAAGTAAGTTGATGAATGGGAAGCATTGTAGCAAGAAGGTGAAGGGAAAATTCCTCCCAAAGGAAGGATAAAGCTTAATTTTGATGGGGCCTCGAAGGGTAACCCAAAGCCCTTGAGAGTTTTTTTTGTGGTAAGAGATCATATGGGTGGTTTTGTTTGGGCAGTCTCTATTAAATTCCAGGAGCATACTAATAATGATGTGGATGCCTTTGCACTTTTTGAAGGGTTTAAGTATTGCATGGATAAAAAATTAAAAGTGATTGATATAGAAGGGGACTCAGAGATTATTGTAAGGGTAGCAAGTTCGCAACAAGCGCCAAGCTGGAAGGTGATGAACTGGATTGCAAGGTTCTCTCCATTACTAGAGTTACTACGTGATTATACATTTCGGCATGTCTTCAAAAAAGCCAACAAGTTGGTGGATGTACTGGAAAATGAAGAGATAGATCAAGATGTAAGAGCAAAGGAATCAACATGGGAAATGGTGGGTCAATTACTTATGGATGAGGAAATCAAAAACATGGAAGGGTTCATATAATCATGGGTTGTCCTAAGTAAGCATCCTAAGTGAATGCAAGACCCTGGTAATGCCAACAGGTAGGTTGGATCTGTAATCACTCGCAAGGCTCAATTTTGTAGGAAAAATAATCGTCCTTTATAGAAAGTTGGGCAGTGAACTGAATTGAAATTTTTTGGCCCTTGAGGTTCTCGCAGCACTGAAAAGGGCACTAGCTCTACTCTATGTTTGATCCAAGAAAAGGACCGTAATTACCTTCTTTCGGGTGGTGCATTAATCCATGGGTCGCAACGCATAACTCCTAAGGGACATCCCCTTTAACTGACATCCATGGTAGTTGTTTTACTTCAAAGAAGGGGTGTTCCAGAGCTTTGATAGTTAAGAGGTAGAGTGGTATGGAGGTGCTAGTGCTACCGAAATTTGGTGGGAAAAGGCAAGTTTTCTGAGGATTTGTTGGAGACATATGAGGCTCAACTATCGTGCATTTTCAAAAGGACTTTGGAATATTTGTGGGTGGTAATTAGAAGGGTCATCAAAGAACACTAGCTCCAGGGTGATCATCACCATGATGGTATGATGCTAAGCCTCTTCTTCGTGAATGTGTTGCATTTGACAAGGAGCAAGGAAATGATTCAGAAATGCATGAAGCTTTTGGTAGACAATCATGTGGAAGCCTTCTTGAAGGTGTTGGCATCTTGTGCCAAATAGCTAGCGGAGGGGATGGTTTGTGGGATGTTGAACATGGCTAGAACAAGAAGCAATATGAAGGTTGGAGCAATAGTGGAAAATTTTAGAGAGAGTTCTAGCAAGAGATTTGAGGGGCTTCTTGGAGCATTTAATTGCAAACAAAAATGTTTTGTCAGATGCCCAGATTAGTCAAATGACTAATCTAGGGACAAGTCTCATAACCATCCTTTCAAAAACCCACTGGGAGATATTGCTTTTTGATTTATTTGGTCTTTGAATTAATGGAAAGAGTGCTACCCTCTTTGGTAGTGATTTGTCTAAAAAAACCACATTTGATATTTTTGCCACTCATGCTATGACTTTTATTCACATACTACTTTAATTCACCATGAAAATATTTCATTGCTTTGAATACAAGTTTAATTCGGCAATGAAAATTGTTCATTGGTTTAAATACAAGTTTAATTCACCAATGAAATTTTTTCATTAGTTTGAATACAAATTTAATTCATCAAAAAAATTATTTTACTGGTTTTTATATAGGTTTAATTTACCAACAAAAATATTTTTCTTGTTTGAAACCAGGTTTAATTTTCCAATAAAAATATTTTATTGGTTTGAAAATAGGTTTTAATTCACTGATGAAAATATTTTATTGGTTTAAAAACAAGTTTCATTCGCCAATGAAAATATTTTGTTGGTTTCAATAAAAGTATAACTCACCAATATTTTTTACAATCTTCTAGTGATTACAAAAGATTCACTAATTGAATTTATATTTTTTCCTAAAAAATCAAAAAAAATCACCAATAAAATTTTAATATATTTTTCGAGAATTATACAAAATTCGACAAGTTTTTACATATTTTCCTAGGGGGGTTTCTTAAACTTATCCCTGATTGGATGCCTCTACTCTAAGTTTTAAAATCCCTTTCTAGTCAATTTTTTGGTTTATAATTTTTTCTCATGGTAAAAATCCTCTTTTGTTGTCTTGGAATCACTTTCAAAATCATAGAAATAGACTATATTGCTAAGGTAAATGAATATAACTAATTTTTTCTTTATTTTATTTATATAAACTATTTTTTATCAAGTAATAATATCACTTTATAAATAGAGTATTATTGGTATAGCTTTCTTGGAATTGGTCTTGCAACCTAGCATTAGACCTTAGGCTCTAGGTTGTACTCATCCTTTCTTTTGTTCATCAATAAAGTTTAAAGTGAGCTTATCAGAAGCCTATAATATTTAAATGAGTGTTGGAGGAAGGCCTAAAATCTAATTCTAAAGAGTCACCTTGAAATGTATTCCATTATTTTCATACCACAACTTTACCACTTCAGCAATACATGTGTGAGCTTTAAACCCCAAATTTTAAGCTTCATAAACATGGGTTATAATTGAATGCACTCCATAGTGATTATGACACCATCTTAGATTCTTAAACCTTAATTATTATGATTTATAAACATGGGTCCTATGCTTGAATGAGTTTGAGGATGGGCAAAGGGGGTGGTTCTATAAAAATAATCTATTGGATGTTTATGTTAGAAACCTTCCCTCTAATAGATACTTTGTAAACACATTTGTTTCTTTAATTAATCATCCCATAATAGTAGTATGATAGAAACCAGATAAGTCATAGAAAGGTAGTCATTGGTTGCTACCTAGCATATATACTCATATTGGAAGGAAGGATTATGCAAACAAATATATATATATATATATATATATATATATAATGACAAAAGCAATGGAACCCCAACCTAGGATGTGAAATCATTGATAAATGTGTTGTTCAATTAATTATAATAGCTATGAATTACACAAGTTATTTCCACATATACGAGTTGTCATTTTCATTGTATTTTCTCACCTAAGAATGTGGGAGGATGAGAAATCATGATGTCTATATATGAATCCCTAATTGGGTAATTTCAACAACCAACTAAATAAATGGAAATACTTGAGATGGTTATGATGTTGTGTTGTTGTACATTAAGTAATTTGAGTTTCAAAATGTAATTTCCTACCAATTCTTGGTATCACTTTCACCCATGCACTTATTTAAGATAGCTAAATCCACATGTGACTATTATGTAATATTGACTAATAATACAATCATTATTAGTCCAAATGGATAACTTTGTTACATATATGAGAAGATAGTCACCTACCAATCCATACCTTGAAATATACTCTGATAGGTTGAATATGAGTGGGAATCCTCTGTAAATTAACAAAGGGATTATTAGTTATCCCTACCTTAAATTGGGAAGAGTCTTTGAGCATGTAATGGTCTCTCTTCAAATAAATTTTAGAGCCATTCATGGCTATAAGTATGTTTGAAACAACTGCAATGTCTTGTAAGTTGAGGAATAGTAGTAACAACCCATCATTGGGAGTATAGTGAGTTGACTATCTTATTGGATTTTGTTAGGATTAAATGATTACCTTATTTTGGTTAAATAATTTCCATGAGAAACTAGGGAATATATGGAATTTGAACCTCTACTATCATACAAACCTAGAATGGGTAGTTGAAACCTAGAGGTGGTTGGGCTCAAAATCTACTTATTTTGAGCTAGGACATATCCTCCAATTATAGTACTAAGCATGATTCAAGGAAAAATAATATGATTCTTGAGATTGATTGTAGTCAAGTAGAAATACTACAATGCTAAAGATTGAAAATAGTCAAGGAGCAATGATATAATGCTCAAGATTGATAGTAACTTCAAGGAGCATACTATGCCAATGATAGACATCCTTGGTTCCTTAATTGCTTGATGGATTGCATGGAAGAGATTTTCTAACAAATCTCAAATAGGTAACATATAGAACTCATCTCATATTATTAAACAACCTATTGTAAATGGTATCTTAAGTTACTCATGGTAGGAACACCTTAGGAATTGGTCATTAGGAAGTTAACTTATACAATGCAAGTGGGTATGAATGTCTACTCTCTCACCAAATGCCATAGAATCTACTTGGAGTGGTTGATAGGGATTATATCTATTTTGGTTGGGATCATATTGCACCCCCATGGTGAAACATGATGCCTAGGTTATGTACTAGAAGTCATCATGACCTTATTGAACATAATGTATGTTTCAAGAAATGTTAGCAGTTGATCCTTCATTGGTCTTTATGTTATAGTACATTTTTAATGTTGTAAAGGTCTTGTAGCAACCATGATGGTTAAATGTTATAATGCATGAAATCACTTTCTTTTCGTTTGGTTGTTAGCTAATCCCTTGTTATCGTACTTGTATTGATATATAAACAAATATGCAACAAATTTGGATCTTGTTGGGTTTTTTATCATAGTGTCCCTAGTTGTGCAAACATTCAAACTCAAAATATAAATTTAATAGGAATCATTTTAGCTTCTTATAATGGTTGGTATTCCTCTTGGCTTGAGAGAATCTTATTGTGCATAGTAAATTATAAATGTGTGACTATATCGGTAGTTTAAGGGGGCACTAAGAGAAAAATTGTATGTTGTAACTACCCAAATTGAGAGGATATAAATTATGTATTGCATATTCTTATTTCATAATGTAGGAACAATTATGTGTTGTATTTTTAACATGGGATGTAAAAGGAAATAAGTGTTACAAAAGCATAAAGAAAATGAGGAAAATATGCAACTAGTGGAGCAAGAGGTAGATTGCATCTATAAATAAGGTCTTGTATGAATGCAACACGGGGTAGATAGTAACCATTTCAGTTTATATTTATCTTATATGTCATTTATTACATAATAATGATTGTAGGTATTTTCCACTATTGAATAGTTTGGTTTTTCTCTCTTTAGAGGATTTGCACGATAAATATGGTGTTCAATTCTCCTCTTCCTCTATTATTAACTTCCATTTAACTTATGACTAATTAATATAATATGTAATACTTATTTTATGATTTTCATAATTTGTGTGGTTCATAGATTATGGATCATGGATGTTGAAATGTACAATGGTCCATAATATTTTCTTGGAGGGCTTCCTCCTTGTAAAATGCAATTGGTGGGTTAGGGGGAGAAAGGAAGAAGATGTATCATCTAATTCAATGTTTCCCATATAAGCTTGACCATGTTGTACATCATCAAGTTCATTGTTATTATCATGTGGCTCTCCATTGTTTATGTAATGTGGAAATGGACTTGTGTTAATTTTAAAATAACTATTTAAGGGTTTGATTGATGGATTTTCATTATCATTAACCCCTACAAATTTGATTACATTTTTTATCAATGAGGTCTTGTACCTTATGTTTAAGACCTATAAAAATTTGAACATAACATGATCTTTAAGTGATGATAGTTGCAAAATATTTAATCATTAAATGCTTTAGGAAGTGATTTGTTTGGACTAAGTGAATAAACTGAAGGGAGTGTAAGTAAATTAATGCTCAAAGTTTGAAGCTGGTTATTAATAGATTCTTGAAATTGAGTAAACTTTATAAAATCAAATCTAGCTTAATTGAAGGAATATGAAGTGTTAGCAACTTGATGAACACTTTTTTATTACATCGTTATGCTTAGAAAATAACTATTGATATTTAGAAGGGTGGAAAGTAGTTTTGCTTGAAGACCCATATTTATATCCTAAAAAAGGAATTCAAATTAATCATGCAAAATACAATTACAACACTAACTTGATAGTGTTGTGACAGTGACAAGGTTATCAATGAGAAATAATTCAAGTTAACTATAACATAACTATTTTGAATTTGGAAAACTTCAATAAATCAAAAACATAAATATAAAAAAATCATATACCAGTAATTCCATTTTATATTAAAAATAATACAAATATTAAAAAACAAATTTTATGCTAATAATTCCACTTTATATTATACAAAGTAATTATTAATTTTCAAAATAATATATTATTTCCAAGTTAAACTCATCCAATTCTCACCTCCAAATGAAAACATCAAATCAAATTATGAAAACGTAACAAGCAAACCAAGGCAAGAATCAAATGCAAGTGAATAGCCCGCTTTCTTTTTGTCAAATATACCGTACAATCTAACTGCGCATGAACTAACACTAAATCAAATTAAATTCATTCTATTCTCACCTCCAAATGCAAACATCAAATCAAATTATGAAAACATAGCAAGCAAATTAAGGCAAGAATCAAATCCAAGTGAATAAGCCGCTTCCTTCAGAACTGTAACTGATTTTTCAAAAAACTCATACAAATCCAACCTAACGGTTATTTTGAGTGCGCATGATTTAATCATTTCTTGCTTTTTCATGGAAGAAACAAGTTTTCTTTTCAAGAATATGGAAAAGAATTCAAAAAGAATCCAAAAGGAGCTGAGACAATTCCTAGAAGAAGACCTGGAAGCATCAAGGATTGAAGCGCTAAACCACCAGCAAGAAGAGAAGCCAGGCATCACGACTGATGGGCACGAATCAGTTGGAGACAATGACAAAGAATGTGTAGCGGTGGGTAAAGAGGAGGAGTTAGATGAGGCACTGGATCACGTTTTATCAATGCAACACCAAGTAGTGGTCGCCAGATTAGATGCTGCTGATGAAGAAGATGAAAGAGTAAGGCGAATTGGGAAACCCAACTTAGACAAATGGCTACAGATGTTGCTACAAAGTACAGAACCTGGAGCGCTCACAGACGCGGTACAAGGAAAAACACAAAAACACAATTAGAGATTGAGGAGGAAGAGGAGGAACTAAACACAGAACAAATTAGATCGCATCAATAGTGGCAATGAAATCAAATGCTGAGCTCAGGAAAGCTTCTGATGCACAACTCCATAACGATGGATTCAAAACAAAAGTTGAGATGCAGAGAAATCCAAAACAGTTGTTGCAGTGGAAAGGAAAGGAAGAGTGTAGATTGAAGAGGAATGCCAGTGCACGCCGCCCCTCTTCTCCATCTTTGTGGGGCGCTAGGAAGGCAAGATAATGAATGGATTGGATTGTTTGCTTTCTGAACATCGATCATTTCTTGCTTTTTCATGGAAGAAACGTGGGCCATGACATTCAGGTACGATTTTACCTTTCATTTAGAGGGATTCTTGTTTAAAGATTTGGGGTTTCGATTATGAAGTGATACAGGATTGTGTAACTTTGGAACAGGGTATACGAAGGTCACAGAAAACACATAACTGCAATCAAGATTCTTGTTTTTTGCTTTGCAAGCTCCGCTGTGATGGTTGTGTTTGGTGTCCCTCTGTTTTGTTGAATTGCGTTGGACGTCTGATATGACATTGGGCATGCCTTGTTTATTAGGCCTTCTTGTTGTTGGTATGAACTTATTTCCCGATTTAAGCGCTTGTTTGTTAGCTAGTTGTCATGGTGGGTTTGGTTATGTGGTTTCTGCCAGGAATTACCTGCCTTGAAATCAGGAGGACACTTGCATCTACCATCCTGTGTTCTCTGCACCAATTAAAAATCTAAAATCTAAAATTCACATTATAATATACAGTAATGAACTTAGATTCAAAGACAGGAGGGTCCTCTCTTTAAGCAGTGTTGGCGCTTGTTTGGAATTACCTGCCTTGAAATCAGGACACTTGCATCTACTATCCTGTGTTCTCTGCACCAATTAAAAATCTAAAATATCAAAGGCTTGCCACAATTTTTCAATGTTGTAGCCAAAGGAATCACTCTTCTCCCACAAGTAAACGGGTGGAGAATTGTGCCACAAAGAAGCCATACTTTCCAAGATCACCACCACCATAAAGCACACCCTCAACATATTAATAGTAGTTTCTGCCATTAAAATCATGAGGCTAATTAACATATGGACTAAAAGATATGAATAGAAAAAAGAGAAACTATCTGAGATTCAACAAGAAGCCGAAGAGTTTAATGCATTAATTCTCTCGCAAATGATATGAATAGAAAAAAAAGTGTTCTTATCCATACATTTTTCTCTTTAGTTTTGGAAGACTTCTCCCACCAAACTTACACCGCCACCTTGTATAGTGAGGGCAGAGATGTTTGCGAATGTGAGCCACATTTTTCTATCTGCGTTGTTCCATGCATATTCGTGTGCTGGAGCGATTATTTCTCCTTCAATCTGTAAACTCCACTGTTTAGGATTTGACCTTGTAAGATTTAAATGGTAAGCCCTGTGTCCATGCTTACCTTGACAGAAACAGGGAATTTGCAGGGCCCAGGAAATGTAGTGGGGTTTATAAGAAATTTGCTTCCACTTGGCACCACCATCTTTCCATCAGACGATGATTTGCATGCTTTTTTGAAGGCCTACAAATCAACCACAAAACCATTACCATCTGTAGAACAAACTGCACTCTCAAACATATGATCAAATATGATGTGTTATTTGTGATGGTTTGCAACATTTGCAAAAATGTATACATTTTGATGGTACAAATGAAATTAGAAAAAAACAGTTAGCTATGGTGGTTTGTAACATTTGTAAAATTATACATTTTCAATAGCACAGATGAAATTAGGAAAAAAGTATCTAGTTTTCGAAAATACAAGTTAGTGAATAAAGATGGAAAAGAGTTAAAAGAGATGTGACTTAGTGAATAAAGATATATTTGTGGTTGAATTCCTGAAAATTTTTCAGGAGAAACACAAAGTTCGATGGTTAGATGAGCAATACAAATTATGTAAGAACACATTTCCTCTTGATGCCATCGTTCCGTTGTAGACTTTGCTGAAAGTTATACGTAGTGTTTTAACTGTTGTAGACTGTATATTCAGATATTATTGGTGCAGCCTTGTTTATGTTTCTGCCAAGACAACATTACAAGTAATTAGAATGAGAGCATGCCATTTTATATTAGAGGAGAATCCTTAGGAAATGAAGCATAGCATAGCTATGTAAATTTCCAGTATAGAAAGCTATGTAAATCTCTAAGAGTTATACATAGTGAGACAAAGCATAGCTGCCTTGGTCAATTTCCAGTATAGAATGGTTGTCAGCAACAGATAATCACTCTCAATAAGGAAAAAGATTTCAGATCCAGAAACTTGGTGACTATATAGCTAAAACAGAGATTCATGTTAAAGACTAAGTTGCCGGTTCGGGTACGGATTCAGATGCGGGTTAGGGTTCGGGTTCGCCGGTTCAGCAATTTTTTTTTTTCCTAGGGTACAGGTACGGGTACGGCCGTACTATATATATATATATATATATATATATATATATATATATATATATAAATTATAAATTTATAAACATAATGATAATGCCATAGACTCATAAGCATGCTCAAAATTATAATCATATGATCATAATGCCATAATGCCATAGAATATTGAAACAATGAAATACGCCATACGGTAATACCTCATATATTATGTAATCATATTTATAATTTGCAAAGATGTAAATAGTAAATACTCAAGTCTTAAAATGTCATTACACATTGAAAATTCAAATTACAATCAAGACAATATTTAATTCAGTATTACTATTCTTCAAATTCGTCATCCTCATCATCCTCAATTGGTTCAATTTCATTTGAACCACTATCAATTGGATTACCACTCCCACTAGGTGCATTAGTTGCCTCATTGTCATCTGTAGAAGCCAAGGTAAGTTGTGCAATTGTAGCATCTAAATCAGCACACTCAGGGGTGAGATAAGGCAATTTGGGCACTTTTTAGGGTTTTGTTTTTTGTTTTTAAGTTGATTTTTTGCCTTTTTCTAGGTTGGACGGCTTGGGTTCTCCTGGGTCCTTCTGGGTTCTCCCCAAGTTCGGCCAGGGTTCTCCATTTTCCACCCGAGTTCTCTCTGGATCCTTTTGTGAAGGACTTACAGAGAACCCGGGTGGAAAATGGAGAACCCAGGCGAACCCAGAGAAGAACTGAACCCGAACCAGAACCCACACGTATTTTGGCGGGTTCAGGGGGCTAAAATGAAGGACCTGGTAACAGAGGTTAAAGAGAATATGTTAGCCATTTAGAGAGAGCTTATGTGAATGCAAAGGTGGCATGAAATTTGATTAGGTCAATGGGAGGAGCAATGATTATGATCCAAAACAATGAGGATACTCGGCAAACAGATGCCCAATGAAAAAAGCTCAACAAAACCCTTAAAATAGATGTGAACTTAACAAAGACAATTATATATCAAGACAGATGCAGAGAACTTTTTTAAAATGCAGAAATAACTGATATGAAATGTGCATAATAAATTGAAAATATACCCTAGAGAAGAACCAACATCAGACGAAAATCTATCAAAGGGTTATTTATAGATGTTTATAATGCCACCATGGCATACATGAGCTTACACAACAATTTTCCAGGTCCTAACACAACTGCAACTACTCTCACCATGAGAAGACTAGCTACAACACACTAGGTCAAAGAATGGACTACAATCACCTTACCATGAGAGTTAACCCCACACAAGTCATGCAAAAGTAATATATGACCTCCCTTGAGTCTCCTATACATGGAAAATGGACCAAATGCCAAATAACAAGATCAAATACTGAAAAATCTTCAAATTCCATGTTTTGTTCACCTAGTTCCATAGTTTTGCTAGGGCATGAAATGACCATTCGCTGGAGTGAATTCCATGTTCCCTCGCCTAATGCAAGTGGAAATTTTCCAAAACAAGTGTTTTTGGGTTGTTCTAAGGTAACACCTTGAACGAGCTGCAAAATTTTGGACCTTTTTTAAAAAAAATAAATTTTGTTATCATATAGATTGACATACAATCATGTTACAGTCATTAATATAATCTGAGTTTTAAACATAATTTAATCCATAACTAAACAGTTTGATTGTATTCACTATACACAATTCTCATGGCCTGGGAATTAGTACCGAATTTATCCCCAAGGGATCCCATTGACCCAAAAGCTCATCGATTTTGGTTAAATAGACTTTTGGTTTTAGACATTTCAACTTAATTATTCCAATCAGCCTAATGGGCACGAGTCCTTAATAAATTTGATATATTTAGGGTTTAGTTCTAGGTTACATATAAACTTTCCCCCCTTACATTATTTAGCCACTAGTTGTCTGTAGGAATCTGTGGTCCACATTGATCAATGGGCAATTGATGGTTAGGGGTGAACTAGGTTAAGTGAAGATGCATGGCTCCTTTTATTGTTTCCCCTCGATGGTGACATGGAGCCTTACAATCTTCACTAGTAGAAACACTGTGGGCCCATCACTTCATATGTTTGAATGTATATAACCTTATCTACTAGGACAAAGTAATGATTAAATTAAAGATGTTTGACCTATCACCAATCAAACCAATACCTACTCAATTGACCAACACAGTCACGAACTGCAAGGGAAAGGGAAATACACTTGAAAAGCATAAATGGAACGAAATGTTTGTATATGAAAACAAATAAAAGATAACACTTCATGCAAATGGACATACTTAATCCATCCTAGTACAACAAGAACCCACATGGAACAAAGGAGAGACCATCACAAAAGCTTTGGAATGAATTAGAAGTTGTCATACTTTATTACAAACTACCATGGAGAGACACCATTTACATGCATTGTATTACATGGTAAATAATAGTAGTATTTGTAACAATAGTAAGACCATTCAAAATAAGGTAGCAAGATACTAGCAAGGAAGCTAAGCTCTTTGTTTAGACCTAAAAATCATGTCTTGATATAATTTGCAAATTCTTTATTGTAGAGTTTGTTTCACATCTATGTAATATTAGTAAAATCATGTCCACTTCTAATTTATGATAAATCAAATTCTACTTTGCACTTTATCCACAAAATTACACCGGTTCAAAATATAGCACATTAGAAAGCCCATAACACAAGGCAATGACAAACAGACATATGTAACATTCTCAATGCATTTTCCTTACTAGCTACTATCTTAAATAAAAATCAAACTACAGAAAGATAGAACTGAAGGGAATCCTTGTGTGTTGTCATTTCATAAAATGCACATAAGAAGAGTAACACTATTATTTCAGAATTACATCTAAAAATACAATGCTCTTTAGATTCAAAGCTGACTCAACAAAACCTGTAAAATTTAATTATTTGTATAAACATGAATAGAGATTTAATTAAGATAACTCAAAAAGAACCTTTGCTACAACTAATCTAATACTGAGATATGAGACAAAAGCATAGCTGCCTTAGTCAATTTCCGGTACAGCATGGTTGTCAATATAAACAGTCATTTCATAGCAATTTAAAAAGTAAATTCAAGAGATAACCACCCTCTCAACAACGGAGAAAACTTCAGACTCAGAAACTTGTTGCTGCCATAAAAAGTGGTCATGTTGTCATTGCAATTGTCAACACTGACAAGGCATGTGAATATTTTACATAATGTCACATAGCTCGCCAGCTACAGGACATTAGAAGTTGCTCACAAGACATTAGAAAGCAGTTCAATTTTAATTTAATAACATTAAATAATAAGATTTTAATTAAATATTTATCTTCAATTTTATAAATACAGGAGAGAAGCAATTGATTGACATGAAGATGAGAAGAATGTGATTGAGCACTTACAAAAAAAATTAAAGTATTAACAGGTATGTAATTTATTTCTTCACCAATTTTATATCTTTATGTGGTAGGTGTCATTACATTACAATGTTCCTCCTCCATGTTTGAATGGTGTCCAGAATTAATGACTATATTTTGTACATTTGTAATCAATTTTTGAGTGCATTTTCACTTTATCCTTACTCTTATCTCTCCATTTCTTTGCATGGCTAAATGTATTGATATTTATTGATCTTTATTATATTTATCATTTACATCAATGTAAGCAAATAATATCCATTCATAGAGTGATGTTTTATTGATTGAAAAAGAAAATTTATTGACTATAATTTTAGAAGAAATATGTTGTGACACTTACTATTGTATATGAAATGGTATTCTAAAACAATCTCTTTTCATTATTCTTATGCACTGATTAATCTATTGCTAAGACTACACTTTAGAAATAAAAGAAGACATAGATCTTAGGATTGACAAAATCAATACAAAATCTTTGATGTTATATAATATTTTTTTCTTTAATGTTTGTCACATAGGATTTTTGTCAAACTTTGACATAGAAGATATCAACTCATCAGGTATTATAAAGTCCTTCTATCAAGCACATAGAATCTTTTGCTGGTGTGAAAACATGTGATTTCAGTGTTGTTGGAGTTCATAATTTTTGATTGTTTGATTCCCTATTAGATTTCTCATTTGTGTGTAAACCAATTTTTGGCCTAGCACTTGGCTCAAAATTTGAGTACTGTTGCTTGGCTTGATAGATTCACTTAGACCCTAATAATTGGAAAGAAAATTGAATGTTGATTTTAAAATTGACTACAATGATTTTTATATAAAATAAATAAATACCCAAAATTATGATATTAGAAGCCGCTCACGAGACATTAGAAATTAGTTCAATTTTTATGCCACCTAATTTTTCATTGGATGATAATTTCATTGATTTTTACAAATAAAAAAAAGTAATGTTCACGAGAAAAATGGCCAATACAAAATAGATAGCAACTATTTAGAAAATAAGGATTTTATTTAAGTGCACAGTTTTCAAGACACAAAAGAACATAATTAGCTACTAAAGATGGGTTAACAAATCTTTAGCGTCTATCCCACAATCTTTGTTGCCCATTTGACTACATAGTTCAAGCATTTTGTTTTCTTTTTTAAATGGTACAAGAAAATCATAAAAAGTTATCAATATGTTTATGATAATCATGTTCCACTTGAAGATAGGAAAGATGAATAAAAAGGTAAATAGATGAGAATGAATAAGAAATAAATACAAGAATGTTATACCTTCATAGCTCCTTCCTCTTCATGGATTGAGCTCACAAGATGCACCATTGTCTTGTAGATTTGCTCCAATGCTTGAAGGGATGTGGTTGCTCACAATTTTAGCATGATGATGGTAGGATGAAGATGTATTTGATGGAGATTTGAGAAGCATAAGGATGGGATGAATGTGTTTTTAAAGAATGAGAGCCAAGGCCTCATTATATAGAAATTTGGTGAGAGGGATCAAGGGCTAGGATTGGTTGGTTAATAGAGGGTTGAGATTGAAAGAAGGATGCGGTTTGGATCAAGGAATGAAGATTGATTAGCCATGTGACAAGTGTCACAATATGGATAGGGGTGAAAGGGGGAGGTGTGCTCACACATATGTGAGTACACATTGGGAAGAGAGGCATTGAATTTGTATAAGAAATAGGGTGGTTCATAGGGTGGCTTGTGTAAGAGGTTAGTGGGGGTAGGTGAGATGTAGGAATTTAAAATTAGAAAATAATGATAATGAGGACTAGGATGAGGGTTAGATCAACTAATCAAGGATTAATTGATTTAAGGAGAATGGGTTGAGTTAATAAACCAAGGGTTTATTAACTTGGGTGGAGTTAAAAGTTGGAGAACATGGGATAATGATGTTTAGGGTGGGGATAAAATTAATTAATCAAGGATTAATTAACTTAAGCAAGGTTAGGGGATTTAGAGGAAAGTGGGAAAAGGCTATCTTTAATTAAGTAAATGTAGATTTATTTAATTAAAGGTGGTGGATAAAGGATAATGGAGAAATTAATTAAATAAATAATGAATAGTTATTTAATTAATTATTAGGATAAGAGAAGTGGGTTAAATTAAATAAATAACAAGTATTTATTTAATTAAATATTATTTTGGGTGACTACATTTGCCCCTCTTTGAGATGATGTTGCAACTAAGAGAAGTAACATCATTTCAAAGAAGAATAAGACATAGTGGCTAGGAAAGGGCTAAATACTAGTGGCATGATGCCCCAATCACTAGGAAGGATGAGGAAGGATGACAAAGAGGTAATATGCCCCCTCGAGAGGACATGTAACATAGGCGTGCTCTCGAAATGGATGAGAAGACTAAAGGATGAAGGATAAAAAGATGAAAGGGTGAGCTACCTAAGGATGGATGAGAGAAGATAAGGATGATGAAGACATGGATGGAGAGGGAGGATGGATGATCATCATGCTGCAATGAAAAGAGCAACCTAGATTTGATATTGTACTTGAGATTATGCACCAAGGTATAAGGAACCAGGATGACAATGTGCCAAGTACATGATCAAAAAGGTCAAGTGCAAACATATGCCTTATGACACCATGATATGGAAGACCATGATTCCCTTGTGGAAATAGAGTGCAAAAGACCATGATAAATGAAAAAAATGATAAAACACACAAGTAATAGGCAAGAATGCACGACAAACCAAAAGAAAACAAGGACTGTGCTCCAAGTCAAGCTAAAAACCGATTGATGGGTTGATTGATGGATTGATGATGATGATTGGATTGGGAAGGATACATCCCTATGATGATAGTTAGATTAAAGTGGATCAATAGATTTGAGCTTGATTTAGATTAAGATGATGGATTGTTTAAGGATGATGCACTAGCTTGCAAGATTAGATTGCATGGATTAGGATTTGATTGCATTGGATAGGACTAGATGGGAATGGTTGGATTCGAAGAATAGATGGATGGATAAGATACAATTGAATGGAAAATAAGATGATTAGGATAGAGGAATGGATGGGATCCAATGACAAGGGAGAGCCAAGTCTTAGGAAAAGGATGGGAGGATAATGGATTATGTGGATAGGAGATAAATGGATTTAGTAGATGGAAGGTAGGTGATGGGAGATAAGAAGACGGTGGATGAAGGATAGGAGGATGGAGCCTTAAGGACTAGTTGCAAAGGACTAAAATGCCCCACACTAGAGGTAGTGCAATCGTGGATGGAAGAATGGTAGCATGAGATGGGAGGATAGTGCATAAAGGACATGGATGGAAGTAAGAGTGAGGATGGGATTTTCCAAAGAATGCATGAATATTTTGCCTAGGCTAGCTTTATTAAGATCAAGGGTGAAAAGAGAGGGTGGATTAGGTAGGATGGGGTGATGGAGATAGGATATTGGATATGGGAGATATGGATTTTTTGATCAAGATTAAGTTGATGAGATATGGATGAAAGGATATTTTACCCTTAGGCTCTTTATCAAGATCAAAGATGGGAAGGTAAGATGGATTTGGATGGGATGAGGGATATATGATGAATGATATGGATAGGATAAGATGCATGGTGATATCATGAATACTCCTTATCTAGATCAAAGATGGGAAGACTGGATTGAATTGGATAGGATGGGAGATGTGGAATGAACGATATGGATAGTATAAGGGAGGTAGGATATAATGTATGGTGGATATGAAGAACCTTAGCCCTATCAAGATCAAAAGTGGAAAGGGGGAGATGGATTTGGATAGGATGATGGACAAAACATGAGGGATAAGGGAGGATGTGGATAAGATGTGGTATGGATGGATCTTGCCCCCAAGTGTAGAGTGCAAGGGGATGGGGAGGAAGGACTCAAGCATCTAGTTTCATAGATGGTATCCCTTGATTATGTGTTATAATGTACCATGGTAATTGTATGTATGCTCATAGTCGTTGGTAGAATAGTAGTAAAGGGGATAAAATGGATTGGGAGAGCGAGAAGAATATGGATTTATGCAAAGGTTTGGATGAGAGGGATGGAAGGATGGAAGATGGATGTTGGATAATGGATGGGTTGATGGAAGACTTGTGGATGAGCGGATGGAAACGTTGGCAAGATCAACATTGGCACACACCTTGAAGGGTGGTGGAATTGTGGAAGTGAGGTGTATTTTGGATTTTGAGGTTTAAATGGAGGAGTGGATGGAGATTTTGGGACATAAGGACCCAAAATGGATGAAGGTGATGAAGGATTATTAGATGGAATGGGGGACTTAAAATTGGATGAAGCTTTTGGATTAGCAAGTTTGGATGCCAATTTTTATTTTTAATTGGGATGCATTCATTTTATGAGTATTTTGGGAATCAACATGGTTTTTGACTTTGATGTTTTCTTCATGGGCCTTTGTGGCCTTTGGGGTTCTTGATTTTGGATCATATTTTTCTTTTTTTTGCATGCCTTTTTGAGCGGGCATGTTGATCCTTTAATTTTTGTGGATTTTTGGCTTTATGCATTTGAGGTTTGGCATCCAAATTGCTTCCAAGAGAAATGGTATTGGTAGATGGATATGAATGATGTGGATGTATTATGGATGAGTTGGTGTAAGTAGTATGTTGGTGAAACCTAGAAAATAGGTTTGGTTCTATCTTTTTGGAAGATTGATCTAGGGTTTAGGACCTTTCCACCTATTTTCTTCAAGTTTCACTCAAGGAAACCCTAGAGATCTCAAACAAATGATGGAATTAGGGAAAGAGATCTACAATAGGATGTCCTAGTGTGTGATTAAAGACAATAAGGGGGTTCACCACCAAGTAAGGCTTGGAAAGACAAGTAACATGCAAAACCTAACAATGTAACTTAGAAAATGCACTCAAATCAGAAGAGCAAACTCGAGGACAAAGGTGACCTAGAAAGTTGAAGAGGCTCGAAACAAGGTCTAAAATCCTGGAAACCTAATGCTTTAAGAACACTGGGACTCATATGCCACTAGGGGCGATTTAGTACCAGTTTAGGGTTTCAGGGCAAAATCAAAATTTGAAACTGTTGAATCAAGATCTATAGAAAATGCCTAAAATCTAGTATACGGGGACTCATATGCCACAAGTGGAAATTTAATCTCAGTATTAGGGTTGATCTAAAACTCTGATATCCTCTAGTGGTCTTATGTAGCTTCTCTCCTATCAAATCTCCAAGTCTAAAACACTTAATTGCAATTTGTAGATGACTTTTCATGATTTTGCAATGTAGATGACAATTTTGACAACTTGACAAATTTTCTCCAATCTTGCTCTTTAATGGACCTTCAACCTAAATCTACAAATCACACACCAAAGAGAGGGAAAAATGTTGTTTTGTTACCGGATAGGGGTTTTCCTTGGTCAAACCCTGTTTTGGTAATCAAAACTTGAAATGAAATGAAATAGAAAGAAGGAACGACGAATGAACAAATAGGCTATGTTGCAACTCACCAAACCCTTGAACAAAAGGCTACAAAATTGTATGTAATAACTAGTATGAATGTGGATCTTGACTCTTTCTTGTACGTTATAGATCTTAATTTGAATGCTTCTTCAATCATAGGAACCTACATCACAAATGTTAGCTCAAAAACAAACATGATGCATGATAACTTTGACATGATGCTTGAATCTTTAATGTTGCTCCAAAATGTGTGATAATCAACTCTTGAATTCTTTTGAATGCTCTTGAATTCTCTTGTGATCATAAATTTTCTATAGGAATTCTCTCATCAATTTGCTAGATGACTTCTAAATTTGCTAGGAGAAAATATGTGAAATATTGTATTTATACTTGTTTATGCCAAATTTCTTAAAATTACAACACTATAAGCCGACATCAGATCTAAGAGAATAAAATCTCGCCAAGAATTGAATTCAAAATTAGGTCTAAGTTAAGGGTTGATGCAAGAAGTTGGGTACACAAAAAGCTCAAAAAGTGGAAATATTTTTGCTGTTTTTCAGAATTTGTCACACTTGGACTGAAAATTTGAGGCACTTCCACAATGAATCTTAAAAAAAGTCAGTAATATGAAATTTATAATTTTGAATCTAGTTTCCAAATATGTAAATTATTAAAATACCCAGTTTATAGAAATTAAATTTTGATAAAGATCTATAAAAACCACTTTTTAAAAGTCCCTGTTTTTTAACCATACCAAGCAGGTGTATGGACAACACTTTTTGACCCAAATAAAATTATTTTGCTAATTCCTTTTAGGAAAAGAGAGCTAACAACATGAAGTTTGGGCTGGATTTTTTTTTGTAATTTTTGGTTGAATATATTTTTTTAATTAATTTTTTATTGGCCTTAATTGATGTTTTTTCAAATCAACGTGTACGGACAACATAATTGGACCTAAACAAAACATTTTTTGACTCTTTTTTTTTCATTGTGTAGAGAATTGTCTGAAGTTTGGGACCATATAATTTTTTTTACAAGAAACTCAACCAATACAAAGTTATTAAAAAACCAAAAAAACCTGATCTTTCAAGTTTAAGGCCTAGTTTGCTTAGAAATTAATTAAAAAATAACAAACGTAATCCAATTTTAACAAAAATTATATATCTAGAAAGTAGACATTGTGTTCTCTAATGGGTTTTAATTTTATAGACTAATTCAGAAAAAAAGTTCATCATCTATGTTGTCAAAGTTGGACATTTTTCTTCAGTTTGCCTTAGTTTTTTAGTTGCAGGTCAAAAGCTAAGGCTCGGATTGCCAAGCCTTTCCCAAGCCTAAAACCGGGGCTAGATTTGGTGTGGGAGATCAACTTTTAAATAATGTGTATGCGTTATAGAAACATGTACGCGTTATTTAAATGAAACGTGTATGCGTTTCATAACGCATACGCGTTATGTTTTGGCCGTTGCCAGACCGCAACGTGTACGCATTATGAAACACGTACGCGTTTTTAAAATATAACACGTACGCGTTTTTAAAATATAACGCGTACGCGTTTCTATAATAGTCATTTTCCCTAATTTGAAAAATACTGGTAAAACACGATTTTCATGCAACATTCTTTTTCTGCAGTACAGACCGAAAGTGTCATTTTCTGCATTTTTTATTGCAAATTTGTCTTGTGCAGGGCATATTCTATTCAAATTGTTGGAAGAGTAAAAGTGCAAGTTAAATTTTCTGAAGTGGAATCAAGTGCAAGAACTTTTTACAAGAAGATTTGGAAAAAGTGAATTTTTGGATGTACTCATGATGATTTTGTACTTCAGAGTTTATAGAAAAAATAATCTTCATAGTACATAGTTTTATTTGAATATTTGAAGGAGGTGGCAATTTTAAAATAGGTTTCTTGAATTATTGTTTTTGTCATTAAAGAGGGTTTGGTAACCATGGGTGATAAGAAAAGACAAAGAAAAAGATGTAGGAAGGTAATGACACCCGAAGAAATTCAAGCAAATAAAGATAAGGAGGCAAAAAGACAAAGGGAAAGGAGACAAATGATTCATCAAATTAAAGATTTGGAAGTATCTAGCTCCAAGAATGTCGAAGAGGAAGCCATGAATGATGAAATCAATGTAGATGATGCAAATGTGGAGATGGTGAATATGGAAGAAAATGCAACTATGGAGACAAACCCAACTGTGCCTTCAACTTCAACTTTGAATGATATGCAAACAACTTCGGGTGTGTCTTCAAATCCACCTCCCAATGATATGGAAAATGTACCTATTCAAACAATCTATCCAGGTATGTCTTCAAACCCAAGTTTTTATAATATTGATATTGCTTGTTTAGAAGAAGTTGGATACACAATTGATGAGATTAATAATACTAGGGTTGAAACAATACAAAAACAAGAAAATGATGAAATTATATCTTATGAGAATGTAAATGAGAATGAAATCCCTAATATTGATGAAAATGAGAATGAAATCCCTTTTACATTTGAAAATGAAAATGAAACCCCTTATGTGAATGAAAATGAAACTCCATCTATGGATGAAGGTGAAAATGTTTTTTTAACAATTGAAACAAATGTGCTAAATAACCTTCGTGGTAAAGTTTCTTCAAGACAAATTAGAAATTATGGAAATAAAATATATAAAATGTTTTTTTATAGAAAGAAATTAGGATTCCAATGTCAACTCATGGTGCAATTGATGAGAATGTTTAAAATGAGAAAAGTGATGAAAAAATTAGGTGTTTTTGTAAAACCAAAAAAGAAAGATGATTCAGTAGAACAAGTCATATCTAGTGTTGCTAATGCTATTGATGTTATTGGTAAGAAAAGTCGATCAAAAGATAAGAATGTGGCTCGTCGTGCAATAACAACTGCTCTAGTTGATAAAAGCTTCAAATAAAAGAATGTTAAGTAAGATTAGTAAATGTATAAACTTAAATCCTAGAACTTTGATAAGAGCTGCTAAAAGAAGAGAAAGTATTGAAAAATCTTATTAATCAATGTTGGAGTTTTAGTGGTAGACTCCCAAGATCAGGACATGAAATTAACTAATGAAATTAAATCTTTAATCAAAAAATTTTGGTATGATAATACAAGAGTATCACCTAACATTAGAGATGTCTTAAAATTAAGGGTGGGTTCCAAAATTTGTGAACCTCATCCAAAGCATCTCTTAGATATGACTCAAACTAATTATATAAAAAAAATTAGATGCTTCAATCTTACCATTGAATATTAGCATAAGTCAAAGATCATTTGAAAAGTGTAAACCTTGGTATGTTAGAATTAATAAGCAACGAATCTCTTGTTGTTGTAAGACTCATGTACAATTTCATTATTATTATGATATATTTCGATATATACGATGCACTTTGCATGCTAACCAAATTATGCAGGACATTTGTGGTATTACTATGCCACCTGAAAGAATCAAAGATTTTATAGCAGGTTTGTTTTGTAATCCCTCTTTAAATGGAAAACTCATTTTTTTTAAAAGGATGCATTTCTGGAGAATGCGATAGATGTGGTAACTTTTCATTATTAGGAGAATGTATGCATGAAAGTAGTTTAGATGAATTTGGAAAACAATTAGTGGATGTAAAAAAGTTTAAAAATATTGAGTATTCTTTAAAAGATGGTAAAATTGGAAGACGTGTTGAGCTAATTGTGGAAAAAGTTAGTGTGCATGCTTTTATTACTGAATTTAAAGATAAGTTTGTACCTAAATATGTTCAACACTCTCAGAATGCTCATTGGCTTGATAATCAATTTCATTTATGTAAAAACACATTTCCAATTGGAACTATATTGTCAATTGTTGATTTTGCTGAAAATTATACTCTTGCTCCACAAGAAAAAATTCAATCACAATATTATAATTCAGTGCAAGTAGTTATATTTGTTCACATTGTTTATAGACATGTTGAAGATAGTACAGAAGATAATAGAAATTTTTTGAAAGAGTACCATTTTTATGTAAGTGATAATCGATTACATTCATCTGAGTTTGTACAATATTGTTTTGATATATTTAATAAAAATTTAAAAGAGAGAGGAATTCAAATGCTAGAACATCTCATATGGTTAGATAATTGCACGGGTCAATTCAAAAATGCTAGAATGTTTTATTGGCTATGTAGAGTTCATAAGAAAAATAATATC